>JAHZMW010000585.1:0-24369 GCA_027743745.1 Alloscopus bannaensis | reverse complement strand
AATAGCGTTCGGAATATGACCAACGTATTCCTCCAAAGTTGTCACAGGCTTCCACCAGAAAATACTGAGGATTTTGCAGAGAAGCGTGGTGTACACAGGTCCTGGCGAACAATGGATTGGCACAGAGAAGGGCAACCTGTCGAAAGGATACCCCATCGGTTTCGCATCCGGATATTTTCTCCTTGGAATTCCACAGTAGAGATATGGCGAGTTGCACGGCTCCGGAATCTCCAAGTTCTTCGGATCCTCTTCTACCTCGTCGTGGTCGTAGTTGGTAATCATGACGAAAAGGTCAAAGGGCGTTCCTTCGTGACTCCCTTTCGGGATGTAGAGATGATGGGGCCACCCGCAGCCGCAAAAGTCGGCTTCCCGCTGGTATACCGGGTTTTGCTTTTCATACTCTTCTAAACTCTTGGACCACGGTTTTCCGACGGAGGAGTCGAACGATCTTCGGAACAGCACGTTCCTTCCGACCCTCACTTCGCATACCAAATTTTTGATAAATTCAACAGGAAAATCCAAAATATTTTTTAAAATTGGTAAAGACTTACGCTCAACTGGGAAGGAGTCCATGTGGATCATCATTCTCCTTTGGACCTTCAACGGGAGCCTGTGCCCATGTTCGTCGTACCTCGGGGCGAGGAATATCCGAACCGTTCCTTTGTTCGTGTGCGTTTTCGCACAAGGGTCAAATGCCACCGTGATTTTAAAGTCGAAAGGCTCATGGTCCAAATGAACGGCGCAGACATCCAAATCGACATCCCCTTTGTGAACGCTTTGGTCCACTCCGGGCGTCAACTCAAACCGCCTCGAATTCCAAAACGTTCTCAACTGGTTCTTTGGTCCAATGTGCTTGCTTATCACCTCCACGTCTAGGATCTCAACTCCGTCCCAACTCAGCGGATACTCTCCCTAAGCAAATGTCAATTTTTGGTCATTTTTTTCACTTCCAAAATTAAGTTTACCAAAGAATTTAATTTGTCTGCTTACTCCATGCAATTTGTACGGTGGCAAGCTCTTCTTGTACATGTCAAAGAGATTATCGACCTAAACAAACCATATAGAGTAGACGTGAGGTGGTCAAAGCGTGATTACTTGATTTTTATAAAATTACACTACAACTTATTGCTTATAAATATTTCTGTTATTGACCAGCGTGTGGTAAGAGTAAAACTCAGGATCCCTCATGGTCGTCGCCGTGTCCGCCATGACTCCGGTGGGTAACTGGTGCTTGAAATAAGGGTCCGCAGAGAGCCCGATGAGCTGGTGGCCAATGTTGTGGAAACCTACGGCGTCGTAAAAGGTGGGATTCACGGTGAGTTCGGAGGCTTCCACCGTGTTCGCCAGAGGCTCGATTCCTTTCGTGTGGTGGATGTTGAGCGTTTTCAATTTGTCCTGTTTCAACCCATATCCACTATTATACAACGCTCTTAATTATTAAAATTAAATATTGATTTTAAATCGAGTTGTCTCATACCATCAGTAAGTGACCGACATGAATGGACCGCACAAGGCGTCCATACAAATTGTTGTAGTCTTTCAAAATAATGTTCTTTTCAAAGTCTCGGTCGTGTTCGTGAATGATATCCTGTTAATATTTTTCAAAATTTATAATTATTTTCTTTCCATTTTATACGGCATTTGATTTTTCGTAGTAACTCACCGTAATACGAACATGAGGTGGTCTCGGAGTCCAATACTTTCCAGAGTTCACATCCGCCAGCAGTGAGTCATACGCCGTCCTAATTTCCGCCCCAGGCCGGATATCGAACGGCTTCGTGAATCCCATTCCATTCGAGATTCGCTCAGCATTGTACCTTGAATAATATTATGCATAAAATATAATGGTCATGTATAACATTAATATGATGACTTGGCAAACTCATTATTTTGACATTTTCACTTCTACTCATACATCCTCATTCCAATCACCATTGTCACGTCACACAAAAAAACAGAATAAAGCGCATCATCAAAATGCACAAAACGTCAAGCGACAAGCTCAAACGAACCAAACTGCTTCAAAAAATCAATGAAATCAACGCAACACATTTCGATGCATGCCACGTCTCAATCTCTTATTCGTCTCAAGAAATTAGGGGACCCAACAACCGGTTGCACTTTAACTTTTTCTTTTATCCATTCGTCACGTAATACATTTTGCTTATACTTCAAGATGTGGGAAACATTAAATGAAACTTGATTGAAGCTCTCACAATTACTGCAAAACCCATAAAACCTATAATCCCTACGTTTTTCAAAGAGAATCTCTGACGGCACATTACATATATGATAAGCCGCAATGCGGATAAGCGTGAAATGTCTTTTTAAAAGGGCTTTGTGTTACACGTACCTCGCGATAAGATTGCGATGCATGTAATAGAACAATTCGGCTCGTCTTGCTCTGCAAAAGAAGATTACAATTAATCGTTTTAAAAAATCATATTACGCACATAAAAAATTCCTTCATTTTTCTCTTGAAACCGGGGTACCTGTGCATCGACGCGTTTGTAGGATACTCCTGGTGCCAGTACCTGACAAAAAGATAAGTTTATGTATACGTGACTCACAGATAATGAGTGAGAGAAAGATAATCGATACGTTTCGAGGAGACAAAATACACAGATTAAAATTCAAGAAAAACTTGCCAGTGGTGAGAATTGAGACTCATGTCGTTAGTCCAATACGCGAGCTGATTTTCGATCCCGTTCTTAACCCCGAGTGAGCTGTCGACGACGATGCATTTGTCAAACTGTAATAATAATTGTCATATTAAAAAGTGCTCCATGTGGGAAACCTGAGATTAAGACTACCAGCAGAACAAATGAGGTAATTAATAGTAATTTAAAGAGAATACCTACCGCATCGTGCCTCCCCCTTTGATTCATCCCACTTTCGGGGTTGTACTGTGAAGAAATTGAAGCTGAATTAACTACCCCAGCTTTTTAATTTGAGGATGTGTATCATTAAGTCATAAAAACGACTCACTAAACTTGTTACACATATTGTACTCATAATCATCATGATTTCTACCTCTGAACCATTTCCTTTGAAGTAATCAGGCTCCTCAGAGTCATCCTCGGGCTTCACCTTGATCTTCGCGATTTTCTCAGGTTTACTGCTCTTTTTCCGCTTTTTTACAGAGTCGTGAAGTTGGTTGTGGTGAGGGTGGTAATGATCGTGACTCAGGCTTCGACCACCTTGCTCACTTTGGGCAGGCTGTACTCCTTTGAAACGATACTCACTTTCATCGAGGGTTTGCAATCGACATGTTAGCGCTTTGACTGATCTCAATCTTCTTCTTGGCGAGCGTCTTCACTCGCCTTCGCTTATTCTTGGATGATTGCACCTGTTTCCTCGCAATCTTTTGTGAGTCCGATCTTCTCACACGATTGCGGCGCTTGCTCACTTTCTTGATCTTGTATCGCTTGATACCTGTCGCCGGCTTTTTTATCTTGCGTGACTTCACAAAGAGGTGGTGGTTCTCCGTCATGTTTAAGCCACTCCTCCATTCTCCTTCTCGGTACTTGTGCATCGCGTCAAAGAGGAGGGGGCCTGGAATGAAGAGGTCAGGCATGGCGTCCACCACGTGGGCTAACTTGAAGCCGGTCATGTCCGGCCGCTCTTGGGCTGCGCCGACGATGGCGTGGTACCACACTTTGGGGTGGACTCGCCGCGTTTTGAGGACCGCTTTTGCTAACCTCAGCACGTCCGGGGGTGAGGGTTGCTCTGTTTGAAAAAGGTGTTATTATTATTATTGCATCACGATCTTTCATCTCTGATTTTGCGGTGGAGAGAAAGTTTAGAATTATAAACGCGTATTACACATCTCCACAATCAAAATCATCACGTCACTTTTTAACGTGATTTATTATTGTCAAGGTCGGGAAAACTTTCATCTATATTACACTTCATTGTCATCCTAACGCGATTTTCTCGAGAGTGACACATCCTCCCGTAGATTGTCCAATTACCACATCAAAACCAGATTAGATGAATGTGTTCTCACCCACGAACATTGTGGCGAGGGCTGCAATTCCTCGGACATGCTTTGGTGACAAGCTGTAGAAGAATGCGTCACGGGGACACATCTCAGCGATGAAGTCGAGCTGCGGGATGTAGCCGTGATGAGCATCCTCGAAGGAGTCCTCCTCGCTTGAATCGTGATCCTCATCGTGGTCATCCGTCAGGCCGCGAAAGAGACGGAAAAACTCTTGTTGCATGTGAGGATCCATGTCTGAATGGAAGAAATGAAAGTGCAAGTTTTTCCAATTATTTCGAATTTTAATAAACTTTGATCAAGAGGCTTACGAAGTGGAGGCACATGACGAGCTCTGGCACGGTATTTCCAGACGGGAAACGCATTCCAGCCGTATGTCTCGCATCTGGATCTATATGCAAATTATATTAAAATTTTTGGGGCAAGATGAGACTACTAATTTAATTAATGATATGAAGTTAATTTCTGGATGAAATCCATTAAAACTCACTGTGTTAAAGCTTCAGCAGTTTGAAAGTTGTATAGGAGAAATCTAAAAGAAAACGGAAGTTTTAAAACATGTTTGCCACGAGACAAGTTTTCACAAAAGTGTTAATGAACTAAAGTGGTTAAAACTCACAAAATAACGGAGACTACACTAATAACTTTAATTAAGCTGCTGGGAATTGAGATCCGAGTTGTTTGCTGTGCCCCACACAACAATGATGACAACGGTAGCTTATCAGATGGCCACAAAGATTTCCCCTTAGCTTTGGTAAAGTTTTCCTTCAGTCTTAAGCTCGAATTGAGGGGAACCGCGTGGAGGAGAAGCTCCGCATTCAGAAAGTCAGAATCCGCTCTCTTCCTCTCGTCCATTGTTGAACTGGCGTTGATTGCGATGGGATTCTGCTGGCTTACGAGCTTCGGCGGATGCGCACCTTTTGTCGCCACTTTGACTTCCAGACCATCATCTACTTTGGAGTGGATATTGGACCGGTAGATGTACGGCTTTTTCATGAATTCTTACGTTTGAAATTCACGACAAACGCAATTCAATAGTGAGCTCTCGGTGCTTTTCAAAAATTTTGACCTATTGTCAACTTAAACTTTTGTCTCACGAAAACAAAATTGTAAAATGGCCCAAATCCCTCTTTTGCACTTCACAACATCAATTCCTTTCTTCTTTACACAATAAACTCTCTGCTTCCTTTCTCACTGTTCTCCACACATTGTCACCTTCACTTTCAGCCTCACCTCCTTTTTATCTTTGTTCTCATTTTGTCACCACACACAAAACTTTGAGCAAGAAGTAATCATTTTATATAACTTTTCTCTCCTCCCTTCCGTTAGAAATAGTTACTCAACCTTCTCATTTCCGGCAACATGTAAAAGGTAGTAATTTTTAGTGTGGCACAAGTTCAAACCTCACACAAAACCATAATAGTATTACATATCGCTTCTCGGTTTTCTTCAAATTATTTATCCACATAAGCCGCACACACTTCGCATCTATTAACTGTAATCAGTTCATTATCACACAAATCGCAATTTCGTTGTTGTTGTGGTCAAAGTTCCTCCTCGAGTTCAATGTGTCATTTTTTCTGTAATACAAAATTTCACTCTTATAAAAATCACCTCATTTTTTAATCCATTTATCACCAAACACCACCAAATTCTCTAATTGCCTTTGACAAATTTCTCCCTTTAAACTTTTCAACTTCAAAATACGTAGAAAAAAAACACACACAAAAAAATTAAATTTTCCAACGAGGTACACGAGTGTCTCCTCTTGAACAAGTTTTTAACTGTTGAAATCAAGAGCACCACACAGCAACTGGTTGACGAGCATTTAGTTTCAGGACTTTATGCATAACGTTTTTTTTCTGCGTGGCTTACCCATCGATAAGAGTTGAACCTTATAGCGCAACAAAACGAGAGTCCACATAGATCACCCAGACATGTACCACGTATCACTACTCTTATTACGCACAACACACGTTTTATTTGAACTGCAACTCGAATGCCTCCTTTCTACTCTCTTTTGTATTGATATATATCCTTAAACTTTTCAGGTATGTCATGTGATCTGTAATATTTCAAGGGAAAAAATTAACTCTGTCTTGCACACGTATCCGCGTACCTCGTTCTTTTTAATTGTGCTTGTAATGATTATCATTTCGATTTCAATTCGGTCGGCCCCTTCTTTCCACTCTTGTTTGCAGGATTGTATTGATATCCCTAGTTCTGTTTGTGTGAACGAGAAAATCGTTGCTTGAGCACGTATACAATACATTTTTTTTTCAAAGAATTATGAGGAGCGTCCCTTTAAAGCTTAAAAACAAAGCACAAAAAAATTTGCGACTTTTTCTCTTATGCGTATGCCCTTCGGCGTGGCACTATAAGCTCTTTTGGTTGGAGGCAAAAGGTGGTGAAATGATATTACACTTAAATGATTCAGCGTGCACACAATGTGTGCAAGTGCTCACCAGTAATTATCCCATTTATCCCTTCTACGGATTTGTGGATAGGTGAAATTTGCACACTTGATATTTACGCTTTATATTCGTCAAAAGTGTAAGCCTTGTCTTTTGTCTTGTCTCTTCGTTTTGTACAAAATGACAATGGGAAATGCGCGATGACCACTTCATAAGTGAATGAGCACAAAAAAATACGAACAATAGTGAAAACAAGTACTTTCTGTCCAACAGGAAATTATGGGCTACTCTTATGATGATGTGATGCTACGTTTCCTTTTTGTGCAAAAAAAAATTCATATTATTATATATTTTATATTATGTGATATAGAGAAAAAAGGTTTGTGAACAACTTCTGTGACTGCGCTTTGCCGTCCTTTTTTTTGCTGAAATTTGTCATCTTTTCGTTTTTAATCATTAGATACCGTAGTCGCATTGAAAAGAGTTTTTTACTCTTGGGCGTGTTACGAGATTACTTTGCAAATATTTCTTTATTGGGTGTACATCTGCATAATAAGTACCTCAAGGGACTCTCAATAAAATGTTCATCTCGCATTGCAAAGAGATGACCCAGAAAACATGAAATATGTGTGGCTGACATTTAGGCACATATTGTCCTTTGTTGAACTTCATCGAATTCTCAGTCCAACCTTTTCAAACGGTTGACTTTCCGAATGAATGTGAAAAACTCGCTTTTCCTTTCGATAACTGAATTCTTCGCGATTGCACTACAATATCTGAGTGCACATCGTTTATCTCTTCATCTCTTCACATTTAAAGTCTCTGTGAAGCTGTCTCTTGTAAAAAATTACTTTGTTGTGTTCCGTTCATTACATGCTTGTTAATACTCGTTCAAGGAGATGAAGCTTGATTATTATGAAGACACACAAAAGCAGAATTGACAGAGACAAGTTTTCTTCATTCCTGACGAGCTGCACAAACATTTGAGCATACTCACGGAATATATTGGAATTGTGAGTGTAAAGTACTCGAAGAGGTTTACCAAAATCTACGTCGAATTTTCAACTCAAATAAAATGCACACACGTACATTACATTTTTGTTGAAAATTGCACGTTTTTCAAATCAGAAAACCACACATTTGGGTGGATGCACAAATATTTTCTCTGTAAAAACGACGATGACGACAATGGTAAAGACGAAAGCTCATCTAATTTGCATTCAATCCTCGTAATACTTAAGTTTTGGTTTTCGTGGTGGTATTATAATAATATTCGATCTCCCAATATTTTACCTCTCTAGAAGGGGGTTTGGTAGCCAACTTGTTTATGGTCAGTCTCCTCTCAGGTGGCAAATTAAGGTGGGTTCCCCAACAACACTGGGGCTAAGGAAAGTGTACACAAAAAAGGAGAAAAAAATACCGGTACACATAACTATAACCTGTGCAGTTAATTATTGGGATAAACCCATTTCTCTTCATCACACACTTTCCTCACCAAAAAAACTCCACTTGGGATGACTTTGTGATATGAAACAACTGGTTACACTATTATAGATATTTCACCTCATTACGTGACAATTATTATTCTTTCTCTCACACAAATATTTATGACTACAAGACAAAACCAGGGAATGAGTAATGCCTTTCTTTTTCCGCCAAACTCATTACGAATGCAGCAGACACAATGTGGCCCACAGGCTTTTGGTGTAGTTTAAAACAATTATTGTATTAGCCCCTCGTTTATGATAACCTGCGGATAAAACGGAGGCCGATCTCTTTTGTGGAGTCAATATATTTTAAAGCCATTCAAAACCCATTGCCAAATTGACACAAGGCCGCCTCTCGAGTCCAAAATGATTGTGATTATCACTCCGTTTTTCTGTACTAAGCAGCTTCCGTAGTGTAATTAACTTTTTTATAAAAAAAATACTACGAGAGAGCTTTGATTGAGTTATGCATTACACAAGAAAGTGGAGTTCATCTACTAAGCTCATTTCACTTTTTTCTACATAGTTTTTTTTGTTGCGGTTCTGCATTGAAGGAAAAGCTTGACATTGACAGCAGCCGCGAACACGAAGAACATAATTCTTCAAATGTCGTCCTTCACGAAGAAAAGGATCGATAACCTGATTACTTCTCTTTTTTCAACGGATAAACTGCATATGGCACACGTGGTGTGTGTGCAAGATGATGATGACAAGGAGACACGTTGAGGCAAGTATCGTTTTCGATTTCGATGATTGCTTACAGTACGCATTTACCTGGATTGTTATGTGCTCAGAACGTGTGTCTAGTCGTAATCATTGCCGTCGTCCCATTGATTTCACTTGCATCAAAGTGCACCACCAAAAATCACGTCATCGCAGACGAACTACTCAAATTCTTGTCATTCTTCCACCCATATATTTTTACTCAAAGATTTATTGAACTTTACCACGAAATTATAGGGATTATTGCGAGAAAAAACAACTCACCACTCATTATTACACAGAAGCAGAACCGGAGATGTGAGGTACAACAAGAACGTTTTCAGATATTATTTCACTTCCTCCTTTTTTCTCGCGAAACTCACTTTCCTCACAATTATGATTATGATGATGAAATTAACTTTATTACGCTGATTTTTGTGCACATGATTAGCCTCACGTAGGTGTCTCCCACAAAAAAAAACAAAAATCAGATCTTTCCTTGTTTTCCACAGCTAAGTGTATAATAGCACTAGGATCTCACTGCTTTTCACTTTGTACAAAAGAAAGTAACAAAAAAATGTAACAAATGCCACCCAACAGAGAATGGTTAGCTCTCTTGTCATAAATTAGAGATATGTATCGTAATCCTTGCGAGACTTGACTTTCAAACTCCAATGTTTAAAAAGTACTCTAAAAAATAACCTAGTCTATAAAAGATAGTTTACAAAGCTCACATTTTCACTGTACACATATTATATTTCTCAACAAAATCCTAATCAGCACTGGCGTCTCAACAAGGGTGGTTAGAAGTTACAAGCTGAAAAAGCTCTAATAATGCATCACAAAGCGAGAAACACACCTAAAAAAATCTTTGTTGAAGGGAGCAATCGAAGGTTTAAAAAACATAGTCTTTCATTCAACAGACGTCATCATCATCTGCATTTTTGTATAGTTATAGTAGTTTCACAATTATGAATGGCCAGTGTCTGCTACACACACGACGAGTATCTGATGATGATATGGGTCAGGTTTCTGGCGAGTTTTAAAAAACTCACATCCCCATAATATTACTGATGAAGAGACGCCAACAGGTATAGGCTTGCATACCTATTATGAACCCTTCGCAAATTAGCATTATCGTCATTTACGACCACTGTTTAGTAGTACGTTACACACTGCTCTTAAACCTGCGCGTCTTCTTGGACGGAATGAGAAAGAAGAAAAAATTCTACATTTTATATATCGTCGTGACTGTCATTTTACAAAAATGTTACTTTACCATTTTTTTTCTTCCTTTTCAGCCAAGCTTTTTTTTGTGTGGGACGGAACGGAACTACTTGAATCGTCACCTTCTTTGTTCGCCGTTTTAGAACTTACAAATATGACTCTGAAAATGTTTTTGGGCTGTCTTATCTTTGAGGTGGATCCTTCATGTGGGTTCTAAGAGTCTTCTTTTTATCCGTCATCTTACGAGTCTCCTTTCCCTTTTCGATGATAATCCACCATTGTTGTGCACACAAGAATGGGTGCACTTCTAAACTCATCCTGCTTTTGGCCACTTTTTTTCTCAAAATCTTGTGTGACTTGTGATGCTGCTGTGTGTGCTCCTGGTGAAACGAGCTAATGTACCTAAAAGGTCCTTTTTCAAAAATCAAGTCACAACGTCAACGAGTCAAAGGGTGAAAAATGAGTATAACAAGTACGTTCTAGACAATAGATTTATAAGAGCTCTACAATTTGTATTTGCATGCGTGTTGCGTGTCTGCACACTAACCGTAGGAACAGGTGGACTTTATGCCAAATTGTCAATTGTCTAATCACACAAAAAACTTGCCATTTTACTTCAAGAAATGAAAGAGACAGACATATGGAATAATCCTAATATAAAATGGATCTTGTTTCGAGCTTTTAACGAGTAACAATATACACAGAGCAGGTGGTGGTAATTATCGTTGTAATACCGTTTTCCTCGAAAATACGTCTCATTTGTTTAATACTGATTGTTACAGACGTCTTCACAAAAATTCACAATTTTCTCCGTGTAATGCCGTCCCTATTTTGTAGCTCGCAATTTGTATTACGAGTTACACTTTATACGAGATGCGTTTACTTTCGACGATTTTAATTAAGAGAGAGAAAATCATCATATTTACGATTGTACCTGTAACCTTAATATAGTCGTGGTAATACAATAAAAACAAATGGGCGATGGCTCGTTTTGAGTGAAAAAGACGAGAAATAATGTGGAACACTATAACAAAGAGAATTACGGAAAATGAACAATGTTAATTGAATATCCTCTTTTATGGCTGGTTGTTGGTTTTCAAGAGACATGTCATGACCATAAAGCACACACACTCTGCTTAAAATGCACTGAATGAACTTTGAAAAAAACAAAGCAATTCGTTTTCCTCTTGTTTCACCTCAAGGAGACGAAAAATATGTGTAATCTATGTAAATGTGTTGTTTTCGCTTGAAGAAAGATTTTTGGAAAAGAAGACAATTTAGGTATTCATCCCCCTCTCTTATTGTAAGATCAAAATTGAAAGTGTCGGCTTCCTCTTTAAATCTTGTCGAGACAATGGATCGAATTAATTAATGAGACATGTCAAAATGTCAAACAAAGCTAAGAGGCTTGTCGACAGGCCGGAGAGCACGCCATGAATGAACGCACCATTTAATGTGCACCCTTAATGAGGGCTGCTTCAGACCGGGGTGTGGGGGTGCAACTTAATATCGAAAAAAGTGGATTTTGTCCTCAACTCACGCCTCACACACTCACACACGCTTTGTGAGTGACACCGTAAAACAAGTTGGGATAAGATGCAGACGATGATTGCTTATGCATGCAAGGTGACATTTCAAAGAGCAATGTTGAAAATACAGAAAAAAAGGAAATAAGAATCATTATATGCACTTTTATAGATTATCAGTTTGGCGATGCGATTACAACTGTTTACACAAAGAGAAAACAATCATCAGCGATTTTCTCTTTGCATTCCAACTCATGCCTGTTATTTTGTGGCCCTCGTTTAAAGTGTAACGTAAATATCCAATACAAGAATAATATTAAAATGTCACAATTTGGAAACGACTCTTACTTCGTAAGACTTTTCCTTGTTAGCAATGAGTAATAATCATGATATCCTCTTCAGTTCATTGCCATTCTGGGCTCGACTACCCTGCATTTGGTTGACAAAATGGAGATCGCCAGATTTTAGAAACAACTTTTGTTTACCTCGAAATCACGACAGTCGTATTTTTGCAAATATTTAAAGGCGGCTCGTTTTGTGCTTATCATTGCCTGAATTTGTCACATTTTCCCACGATTGAGACTTTCTCTCCGCACCAAGCACTGCAATCTTATTTGTTTTAAATTTGTCTTCATTTTAAATGCTGATTTCGCTGATTAAATTGCTGCGCTGACCCAATTCTTACAATTTTGTAGAGATGCCATTGGCCCTTGAAGAATATTTTGAATCTGCAAGTTTCACATGACATTACTCTTGTGGTGAGAAATGTTGACATTGAAACTCGAGTGAGAGAACGCCCTAGCTGCAAAAAAATGTGAAGTCAGGTTTATTTGCAGAGACTCATCTTGCAGCGGTGTAGGCACTTAGTTTTATGACAGTTCTAGTTCTCTCCTTTAATCAAGTCCAATTTTTATGGTTCGCTACAGCTCTAATTTTTATGCACTTCTCAACAACTTGGCACACGCAAACTGCATCAGTTTGAAAACGCAAGAATACTACTACAGAAAGCGTGTATTATCCCAACCAAAAAGGATAAGCTTGATGCATGATGATATTATGGTTGACCGAACAAGGTCATCTTCATTAGAATCGCTCACATTTTTTGACACTTTCGGCGATGTGCTGTAATTAGACATAATTTGCAGGATTTGTATGAAAAGCAGTCTCCGCAAGAGAACAGCTTTTCTCTAGAACGGGAAAGTTGTTACAAAAAAATCTGACAAAGTTTCGCAGAATTTTGGTAAAACACAAAGCCTTGTTGATTGACACCTACTGAATTACCCCCCGACAATACGAAAATAAAATGTGGGTATAAAAATGCAGTTTACTAGAGACACAAGCTTATAATAATGGTTCTCATATCACGATTTTTACTTGACTAGACGCAAAAAACAAGTCTTAAAAACAAAAGCTAGATCTTCGTGCAAGCTTGCAGCACGTCATAACTCAATCTTTTTGGGCTTGGCCTTTCCCGTGATTTATGAAGGCGTATAGAGAGGCTTAAAAAGTGGTAATGGATGCAAGATGCACTTTGGGTCTCAATAAAAAAAAGTGCACCATTTCGTTTATTTTGCAGCTGCTGAAGCTACTAGTAGTAAAATATGGATTTTTTTATCTCGTTAACAATTTCGGTTTCGAATTTAAAGACTCTTGTCTGGTAAGTTTCACTGACCAAAAGCGCTCGACAGTGAGAAGCCCCATAACTCTTGAATTGTCTTTACTCTGCGCACACAGCTCCTCACACTTTACCAGACTTTAATGTGATTTTAAACGCGAGCAAAGAGAAAGAGAGGAGCAATTATCGGATTAAAAATCGAAAGTTTTTCACTCCAATTCCAAAAGTTGTGCAGACAAAGACGCTTCATGAATGATAATCATTGTTGGGCGACTTCACATTTAAAAAAGGACGCATGTCCTGCAAACAGCAAATTTCAATTTGGAAATTTGTAATTGGAAGGTCGCACAATATTGAAAGTGTGAGCATCGCGACTTGAAGATGTGAATTAATTTTTTGAATACACAAACACCATTATCTGACCGATTGTCTCGATTCTTTTTTAAAAAAATCATTTTTAATTGATTGAAGCAAAGACTTCTCTTCAAGAATTACATCTGAAGGAGGAGATGAGTGTAATGAAATTATGTGTACTTATTTGTGTGTCGTATGCGTTTTTGATTGAAGCATTTCGAATGAAGGGCGTGTGCACACACACTGATCACACTTTCAAAATCAAACAAGTTCAAGGCCTCAACAAGGAAGTGCATCAAGGTGTAAGCAAGGAGTCGAAGTCGATTCGTATGCAAATGGCAAAATTTGTAAATGCTCATCATCAATCTGCATAATGAAAAGGAGAATTGTTGTCTCAAAAAATTCTGACCATGTGCCGATATATTGGATTATGTTGTTCTCGACCACTTGTCTTATCTTCTTCGTATTTGTCATGTAGTCGATGAGAGGTGGTGGATCAAGAAAATAAATTGCTCGCCAATATTATCATCTGAAAACGTCAATACTTATCGACGATGCCCTCGGCTGTGACAGTTGTCGTGGGCCAAAAGAATGAGAGAGATTTACAAGCTCTCGAACATTTATTTGATGTTAGGTACTTATTGCACAACGAGTGTCATTTACCTGAAAAAGATTTCATTTTTGGAATTTCTTTGTTTTTTTTCGAGGTGGGGGAAATGATCGTTTTGTGCTCACTAAATGATGATCGTTGTTCCTGTTTGTAGAAATGAAGACAACTTGAGCATATCAACGAGTACATTTTCTGAATGCGAAGCTCATCGACAAATATGTTCAGAAGGAGTTTGATGAATTACATGATGAAAGTTGATAATGCTTATCGAGATACACACTTCGTAGTCACATCGTATTCAGTAATAATAGTAATAATGTGAAATGCCTGTTCAAACTTCAAAGTGGTCATTATTATTACGACTTTTCCAAAAAAAAACACACATTTTCACCGCTGGCCATGATCTCTACTGATTACAGAATAGTATGGATGAGTTTTTTTGAAGAGGAAAAGGCTTTCTACATTTCTACACCTTTAAAGAGTCCATACATCTTGGTTAGTGGCTTATATTCGCTTTTTACATACTTTTTTCAAGCTTTGCCCAGCCAGCTTGAACTTTCGGCCTTCTAAAACATTCAATTGTAGCTTATACGCTTTCTGTATGTCCGTATTTAATATAAAATTAACATGTGGCTTACACAGAAAAAACCGGACCATGTTGCGAAACCAAGCTTTTTGGGCAAAGTCCGTGGAGCCTACTCACTACACATAGAAGCAACCGGGCAGGAACACCAAACTTGTATCCAAAGCGTGAAGAATTTTATTCGCCTAATAAATTTCATGATATACCCATATATGCATGTATGCACTGCAATAAGGATGACCACGGGTATACGAGCACCTGTTTGATGTCTTCTGTGTTTACACGTAGGACCTGCTGTGTGCGTGTCCTAATTTCCTAATAAAATCACATTCTCACCATCTTTATATATTAATATAGTTTTGGGATATAAGGTTATGTAGTGGTGCGTGTCATAAATAAGAGTAAAGTATCAGTTTTCACTTTTAGAAAAAGTGATAATTTAGGAGACAGAATATTTTGCGAGATTCCTAAAGAAGATCATTTATGGTTAAAGAATTGTAATATATAATGTTTAGAGAGAAAATGCAAGATAAATTAAAGCACACCGTGTGAACTCTCATGTTTTTCATACGTATGGTGCATGTCTGCACCGTATTACGAGGACGAGAGCGTGTAAAACGATGATGAGCTGCAAAACTGGAAATGATTATGGTATTGTGGTGTGCTACTTGCAAATAAAAAGGATTCTTATTTTCGAGAACTCCTGCAGCGTATAACAAGCACTTAATTGAGGGATAATTATAGCGCTCTGTGATTTGTTTCTTGTTCTGCAGCAGTAGTGACGCCGGATGTGATGAGGTGATTTGCAAAAAAAAAGTTTTACTTCAAACGTGAATTTGGTAATAGAAGATTGGCCTAGTCTTGGGATTTTTTGGCTACAAGATGGCTCCCATTTGAGTCGCTGCACGCTCTGCACTTTGCACCAAGTCAACAGTCATGTCTTCGCAGTTGTTTTGGCACTCTTGTCAAAACTGGGGTTTTATAAATATATCTGTTTGATTTTTGATTTTAGACTCGAAGACCGCCAAGTTGAGATGTAGTATTACAATTTATTAAAAAATAGCCACATATTAAAATGACTCCGAAAATGAATGTGGCAAATTATGCCAACTGGCTGTTCGGCACCTGTGGCAAGTCACACTTTGGCGTGTACACATGCTCCAAATGTGGCTACGAACTGCTCACGTCAGGCGTTTCCCCAGGATCGAAACTTGTGCCGGATGTGAAGAGCTTATTCCCCAAACTTGGCTTAGGAGACGCCACCAAGTTGAATGGTAACAAAGCAGCTTTGGCGGATTTTATGGTCCAAGATTTCACGGCGAATTGGGGAAAAACCTTTCATAAAAACTCGCTTGTGCGAACTTCACTCCCACAGCAAAAAGAACAGGATGATCAGGGTCCAATCACATATCAGGTCAGCTTCATCTCAATTTCAAATAAAAGTTGTGAGATTTCTGAGAGTTTTTAAGTGAATGTCTCCTTCTAACGGTTTCAGATCAATTGCGGCAAATGCGGAAGCTCACTTGGTCACCAGCAAATGTACAAAGGATACTCCACCTTCGATATTAAAATGGAGTCCATTGATCTCACGTTCCGGGCCTCCTGATTCTCGTTTTCGTCATTTATCCTGTAACCACTCTGGATAGATGACATTGACTTTCTTCAGCTTTGGAGAAGAAAATCATTACTGAAGACGCACAATCATTATTCATCCGATCCATGACACTCTTCTGTGATATGTTTTGTACATAGCTGGTTTGGAAACTTGTGGAGGAAAAAAGCATATCATTTCTTCAGATTTTGATGACGTCGAGTGGCTAAATCCACAAGTTTTGGATGCCACTTGGACCGATTTGATGTACGAATTTGAAGAATATTGCACACCACATGTTTCTAGACAGGAGGAAATATACTCAAGAGAGGTGGTAAATGGCCAGTCAGTAGAAAACGAAAAAAAACATGGTGCTCGACCCGGAAAGCGATACATGGAAAAAACCGAATAAAAATGAGACTTTCTGGGAAAGCGAGCGGTAATATCAATGAACAATTGAATAAATGCTCAATGAATTCTGTTTGCACTTTGCATTCAATGGAAATGAAATGCTGGCGCACTGTAAATCATTTCAATTCATCAACTGGTAAATACAATACAAAGTTTCAAGTTTAGTTTGGAACTTGAAAGTCACATTTGCAGCGGTTAAACACAAATACCCTTTTCACCAATAAATGTAATCTATATGTACGTATATATATATTAAGTAACTACTGCTGAGCATGAACTAGAAAATGACAAAAGCCTCGACTCCTCTTCAACTCGAACCCGACTGTTGTTGCTCCCCATACAATTTGTTGACAATGTCGGTTGTCGACGGTTTCGCCAGCGGAGGAACACTCAACGACTCCTGCAAACCATACCCAATTATTTCAATTACAATCGAGAATTTGATTATTAGTTAAACTATACGCGCTTATATTGTGTACCAATGGAAGCAATATCTAACCTGAGGAAACTGGGTAACATTCCTTTCCGGAAGCTTGTGAGTAAACGGGGTCCACACCCCTTGAATCGAGGGGATCTCGGTGTGCTGGTAATTTTTATAGTGCATCTCTCCATAACCTGCCTGCGTCCTGTAAATCTCAATCCACTTGCCGACTTCCTCTCGGCCCATATTATCCAACGATAACCACTCTCTGTTTCCATTCACTGAAAAAAATACAAAGGACTCGAAGACTATTTCAATTTGACAAGAAATACAACAAATTTATATTTGTCGAAAGCTCGAAAGACTCACGAAAACTGGGACATGATGATAACCTTCGAACTCTAATGCGAACTAACACACTTAACACAATTTCTCCATGAAGCTCTTAAATTGTAATTAAAAACAATGCTAAAAGAGCGACAATTTCGTTATTTTATAAACTTCAAAAACAAACTTCATCAAGCTCACTAATAAATGCGAGCATGTTGAGTTTTTTATGAAGTGATTTTATTTTGCACAAAAACATCGAGGACGCGCTGTTGTGAAGATTGGAGAGCTGGGGTAAAGTGAATCGCGAATATGTCTTTGTCTCCATCAAACATTTTTCATGAAAATTAGCAACTACGGTGGTCAGTATCGAATTATGTGTCGAATTATTAATTTAATCACATTGTCGTGTCACATCAAATTACACTCGTTTTTAAAATAATTTCAAAATTTTATTTAACTATTTACATATCATGGAAGGATATAACATTGGTAGTTTTACAAAAATTGTAACTTATTTTTATTAAATTTAATTACGTATTATTAATGCATTTTAATTACGTATTAATTACATGCATTTTATTTTTGTCTATTGCAACGCACCTCATTTTAATTTTAAATTCATCAGTGCTTTAGATAACAAAGTCATATTAAAGTTAACTAATTAATATTGATAATGTATACAGAATAAAATATTTCAGCAAAACATCAGAGACTGTCAAATTCTAAAGACTTCGGCTTCCTTACTTCGTCCGCCGGAAAACTGAAATGAGACCAAACATTCAGATGAGGATTTTTATTAAGTCTAAAACACATCATGGCTGTGTACATAAAAGGTTATAAAAATTTTGCTTTTCCTTCAAAATTTTAACTTACAACTTTTTTCAACCAGGGGTAGACACAGTGAATCCATACAAAAAGCGTCATCACGCCCACACCAAAGACTAGACTGGCAATGAAGACCATCCACGAGAAAAAGTAAAACGAAAGTGACTTTGCGTTGCAAACTCCAAGCTCCGGATTTTCGAGGAGTGGCTCACAGAAGGTGCCCGAAACACAGGTATTCGTCATGTTCCCAAGACCTTGCTTAAACACTTTACAAGGACCACCTTCCAAGCTGAAACAGTATCCGTTCACCTTGTCAAAGATTTGACCTGGAAGGTCACACTGACAAGATCCACTGCGACATGTCAAGTCCATCGCGGCGTTGCATTGCAGGAACTCGTGCTTATCCATAAAAGTAAAGTTGCAGGGAGAGTTATAATCCAGAGTACAGTAGTGCGATGCCGAAGGAGTATCATCTTGAACCAAGGACGACCCTTGAGGACACTTACATATTTTGAGTCCCCAGTAGAAACCCGTCTCACATCTCATGGTTTCCAGGCATCCCCTCACATTGCACCACCCGTCGTGTGGCACACGACAGGACCTCGAATTCTCCACGTAGACCGAGCCGCTGGGGCAGGCGCACCGGCCTCGGTGGGGGTCACATTGGAACTGGTCATCACAGTCGTCGTGGGTAGAACATGTTTCATTCCAGCCGTGGACGCAGAGACGAGAGGCTCCTTTGTAGTAAGTGTCAAGGCATTCACAGGTAAACAAAGCGCTCCTCTCACAAAACCACAAGATGCATGTCTGAAGTCCACCCGTTTCACGACACTCGGAATGCTGACTGCAGCGAGGTTGTTTGTCGTCGCAAACTTTGTGGGCGTAATGGAAACACCGGTGGCTCTCAACGGAGAAATAGGTACCGTTTCTACAACCGCAGATTCCGGTTGGAGCGTTCCGACAGGTCTCCACGATTTCGTCACAGTCTGAATCTGTTTTACAAAATGGGAATAGGCGTCGTTTGCTTAGCGAATCTTGTGCCCCCGCTAGAACTATTGACCAAGTGAGAACTCCCAATGCAATGAATGCACACTTCATGGCGACTTTGTAGCAAATTTTCCCCAAAAAATAAGAAACAAAACTTGCATAAAAACTAAAAGGCTTCTCCAGACTTTTTGAGTATTTGATGGGCAAGGCACAGGGCGACTAATGTGACCAAATTATTTGGAAATGTCTTTTTATACTCCTAAGGCACTATACAGCACAACAAAGTTGAACGGTTCATTATGTGCATATTTTTATGAAAATCTGGAAGAAAGACAAAAGGGTCAATTTGGTATTATTTATGGTATGTTACATGACTCACCATTTTCCACTTCGATCAAAAATATAGGACCGAGTATCAGTCAAGGATGTGTTGGAGGTTCAATATTAGGCTATTATTGCCTCTTTGAGTTTGCATGCTCACCGTGAAATGTGTAGGTGCAGCTGAATATTTTTAAGGGGCCAGAGTCCTTTAAAAAAGGGAGCTTCTAAACTAAAATCAAATCCTGAAAGGATTATACATACGGCATTGGGTACTACTGTTTTTATGATGACTCATTTTTCCAGTTAGAGTAACAGAGCAGTGCTCGTCTGAATATTATGACGTTATTATGTTCCATTTAAGAGAGTTGTTTGCGTGAGTCATGTAGAGAGTCATAAATGACTTAATATTATAAAGTTGAATTACAAAAGTCAAACATAGATTATAGCAGATATTATACAGCACTGAAAAAAATGCGCCAAGTCATCCCAAAAGTTTTATGCAAAACGCAGGTTTTATTCCTGTAAATAATCTAAACGGTAAACATGAAGCCGAGAACACAAGGACCGACAAGGTTAAAATATTTACTGATAAATGCCAGGAATAATGTCAGCAGTTAGATTCTTCAATATGAGTTGCCCGTGAATATTCCTCCGTCTCCGGGCAAAACACTCATGCTAGTCATCACAATCACGGACTCATCTTTAGTAGCCAAACGGTCCTCCTCTCTTTTGCTTAAGCCACTGGTTCCTGAGCAAACATATAAACAATTTATTTTTACATATAACATGTAACATTTTTAGCAGTTGTAAAAAGGTCCTTTTCATACTTTGTGAAGGCTCGGGTGATGCATTGCACTTGATCTTGATAGTGACGCTGACGAGAACAGAGATCATCACAATTACCACAATGGAAATGAGGAGGATCGACCAAGGTGGAAGAACCATGTTGACATGGCTGTCGTTATCATGACCTGACGGCAGCCCTGTCCGAGTATAGTTGAGGCTTGTAATGTCGGGGCATGTGAAGCGACTGAGAAAACGACGAAATATATATTCTTTCAAATTTAATTGAAATCATATCTTATAGCAAATATAGCATAATCCAACTTATTAACAAAACAAATGGCTACTATGAACGCACCTACTGAACTCGTCATTACAACTCCTGAGACCGACACCAGGACGCTTGCAATCTTCGCAAGCCTGGAGGCATTCTTTATGTTCGAAACCCCTGATGACGTCCCTGTGGGATGCAAAGTCGTTGCAATTGACATCATAGGGATCCTTGTACTTAGGGGACCTTCAAATCATATTTTGACTCATGAGTCATGAGGTGCTCCTACACAAAGCCGTGGAATCGTGGCTATTTCATATTAGTTCATACCTTTTTAGACAAAACCTGGTGCAAGCCTTCAAGCTCATGTTTAAGCAGATAAGGTCAAAACAAATTCATCATTCATCTAGCAAACTTGCGAGAGTTTCTCGAATAATACCTTTTGTAAATCTAGATCACAAACGAGAGGTGAAACTTACGAAAGTTTGGTCTATAAATTAATTTTGTTAAGAAAATCCGAGATATTTGCAGTCATTGGAGACTTTGAGTGCGTTTAGTATGACATGTCCTGTAAGATTCATCAATAATTAGCAGAATTGTCTATAAACCAAGATAACATGCAATTTGAGACATCATTTCGGTACTCTACAAATCTACTCTAGAGTATCTACATGATTTTATGATGCACTTTATATAAGCTCGTGAAGTAAAACTCATATTTCCTCTACAAACTAATAGTGATTACAAGTCAATCATCCCTCAATAAATCATTTCATTTGCAATTATTACTATAATGTCGTGTATTGTCTTCTTAGGCATAAAAATTCTTGATGACTCTTCCCCTCTGCATTATAGCTCCGAAAAAGGCGTAGTTTGAAAAGGCATATGCAAGGCCGTACATTTTCACTACTAGTCTAAAAATGTTTCGTATTCTATTTGTGGTTTTTACCACCCTTTCCGTAGGACTCGGAACAACCCTACCTGTGAGCTCATAAATCACGAAAAAATTCATTTGCTACTAAAAGTGAATCACGGGTGATTGCTTAACAATTGTTTTAATTTAAAGGAGTTAATTGGAAGAGAGTACTGGCCAGACTTCTCATGCGTTCCAGGATGGTTCAAGGTGGAAAACCGGGATCTCACACATCCCAAAGCAAAGGCTCGAGGTGCAGGGATCCTCGCTTTGGACTTGGTTGCTCGAACTTGTGAGCAAAAGACGAATTTGGCAGCGAACACGGATCTAAAAACCGTAAAACAGTCTTAGATTGAGTCTCATTTTACCCCAAAGTTATTAGAATTACTAAGTTTTCAAAGTAACCCTTTTCTTTGAAGATACCACCGGCTACGAGAAACTGCTTTAATCTCTGCGTCCTCGAATCGCTCACCGTTCTCGAAAGAAAGGAGGAGGGCGGACCTTTCACGTTGGGGAGGCAAGACAAATTGGAAGAGACGATGAAAGTGATCCTCACCGATCGTCGTGGAAAGGTCAGCGCTTCTGCCATTGCAAAGGAGCTATTCAGTGGGATTTCCAACGCCGAGCTGAGTAAGCTTTGTATTAAACCTCAATTTGATAAAATCTGACAAAGTCTATCAAAAATAATGATTTTGTTCTATCGAAGTCGACAAGTTGACGCAGGAAGGACAAAAGTGCGAGCAAGGCGAGAAATGGGGTGAACTCTGGAGCCTTGTTGACGGCACAATTGTAATAATTTCAAAATGTCGTATGAATGTACGACATAATATGTCATTGTTTAAGCCAATTTTTTGTAACTTTTCAGAAAAATCAATCTTCGGAAACGTGTCTCAAATTGAAAGGCCACGCAAAGGAGAAAACACCTTTGAGCTACACCGGAATGTGGGACCTGAGTTGTCACGCAGGGTTCACGGATGACGGTATCGAAACCCTTGCGGGTGACGGTTACAATATCTACTCACTCACCAAGGAGTGCGAGGACTGGGTCACCAGAACTGGAGTAAAAATCGGAGAAGATTATAAATTTTTACTAATTTTCATGTCTTTTTCGTGTTTGAAACTTCATTTTGTGTTGTAGGTAAACTGCTTGAGCTCTTGTGTGAACAATTACTTCTTCTTCAACTACTTCGTCAAATTCAAGGAGCCCGAAGGACGGGCTCATGGGGAAGTCGAAACTTTGGAGCAAATGACGACCATTTTGTCCAGAGAAATTTTCAGGAGTGAGGGTGGCGCCAAAACGGCTGAAGCCTTGGCTCAGAAAATTACGGCGGAGTGTTCTCCATTGTGTGAGTTTATTGTAGATTTGAATATTTATACTGTATATATGAGGTGGGTGAAGTAATTAGGTCATTTATTTTTGGGATCGAGGCAGTTGCTCAAGTGCAGAACAAACCGTGTCACAAATGGGGAGCTTACTTTGATTGTTTGGAGAAGCAAATGGTAACAAAGGCTTTTCAATGTTGTCTCGTAATAATATTTCGTAAAGTTGGATTGTCGCTGAAATTGTTTGTGATTTTAGTCATGCAAATACGAGGGCCACTTTGTCGAAAAGGAGACGGAGGCAGATAAATTGGCAGCGCAGTTTGCGACCATGGGCTACACTCCAGATCCCCAGGTGGAGGACAGTGAGTATCCTGACATGACTTGCAAAGTTGGGCTGGTTCACACGGATGACCACACACAGGGCAGTGGACTTTTGAGGAAGTATCGCGCAGTGTGTCAGTCCTTGTTGAAGTACACTTATGTACGAGCCGGAAATGACTTTACATTTTAATCTATAACTCCACTCTAATTCAGGAATTAACTGATTTTTTAAAATGTACTTTTAGCAAGGCAATATGAAAGAATGCATGCTCGACCAGATGGGAATCCTTGTCGCCAATTCATCCCAGTTCGACGGTCAAAAGTATGTCACCAAATACAAGCTGAATGATGCCTTTGGAATGACCCACGGTTTGGCCAAGATTCTTCCAGGATTTGGGGGATGGGATGCGGCCTCTTATGCAACGAACAATATCCTCAAGTATTGCAGTAAGAGACGTGAGTAAAACTTTAAAATGTATTTAACTTATTAAGAAAGACATTATGTAAATAATGTGAAATACTAAGTGATTGTTCTTGGGGTTAAACGCGACATTTTAGTGAAGGATGCTGCGGCTGAAGTTGACACCAAGTCTGCTCCTTGGCTCAAAGTTTACGACTGCATTGAGATCTTTATTGTAAGCACATATTATTTTTTGGGCAGAATACTATTATCTAAATTAAACCACAGATATTAGACAAAATTTTAACTGTAAATGAATGCCATTTAGGGCTGCGGCGGAGCAACGATTGTCACCAATCGAGATATCGGGTCCTTGGCTCAATAGAATTGATTATCGCCACATTGTTCTCTCATTATGTAGGACGTATTAGGTTTTGTAATAAAATGCCGATGAAACTGTTCAACGGAAACAATGTAGAATGCACAGAGGGCTAAGTTCTCTCAACATTTCTGAAGGTCTACGAGACACAATATTATCATTTTATTGGATAGCAAATAAAAAAACTTTTAACCTCATCCCAGCGGAACAACTTTGCATTCTCTCTCAAGCGGAATATTCTTGCATTATCACACGATTAAGTGCTAAATTCTCCCAAGTCTACAGTAAACCTTCCTTGCATAACAATATTTTACCCACAAACCAAACTTCATTTATAAAAACATACAAAGTATGTGGCATGTTTGCAACTAAACGCACAAATTTGGTCGTACTTTACAATATTAAGCTTTTCCGATGTCTCCCTTTGTTTCAAACTCGACGTCTCGAGCTTTACCGTGTTTTTCTTGGCAAGTCAAACTTCTAAATTGCGAATACCGGTTTTGCTGCAATAAGTATTAAATGCGTAAACTAGCTTTTTGTGCTAAATCAACTCGTTGCAACCTTTAAAAATGTTT
>JAHZMW010000584.1:0-12670 GCA_027743745.1 Alloscopus bannaensis | reverse complement strand
GATTGTTATTTTCTGATAACTTTAAATGGTTAATTTCAGATTTGTAAAGAGAGTTTTCAAAAAAGCTAGACAGAATGTGAGAGTTCTTGCTAGGAAGGAAAGTATTGCGCCGAGTGGATCTATCAGATCTAATAAGAAACAACTGCAGTGGACCGAAGATTACTTTGATTTACTTGAATGGGGAGAGTTTGCTCTCGTTGACGAGTATTTGGAGATGGGTAAGTTTTGTATAGAACTCACCCCAAAACCTTCACTCGTACTTTCACCGACGTCATGTTGTAATATGTTCTCCAATTGTTAATTGTCCCATATGCAGTCCTGCAGTTTGGATTCGTGACAATATTTGTTTCGGCATTTCCCTTGGCTCCACTTTTTGCTCTCATCAACAATATATTTGAGCTCCGAATAGATGCAGGGAAACTCCTGCGGCACTACCGCAGGCCGATTGGGATACGAGTCAAAGACATCGGTGCATGGTCTGACATTGTAGATGCCATTATAAAGATCTCGGTCCTTTCAAACGCAAGTTCAATAATGTTCATCATTAGTTATCTTTCTGCTTAAAATTAAGACATGATAAAAATTGAACTACATAGCTTTACATTGTGTTTTAATGCAGGCCTGCATTATTGCACTTACATCAAACTTTGTCCCCAAGTTTGTGTATCGTTACATCCTTTTGGATAAAGGGGATCCGGCATACGGCACACTGCATGGATACTTGAATAGCTCTTTAACAGCGTTTAGTACAACTGATATAGAGTCAAAACCTAGTAATTCTCACATGCCGTCTACGGAGTGTTCGTAAGTGTGCCTCGCTGTGTTTCGCAAGCATATTATATTTTTTACTTATATTTGATCTTACATAATATACATGGTATATTATTCATTGTTCAATAGTTATCCAACTCGTCGGTATAGTTCAAATGAGGATCCTATGCGAAAGTATGAATTTAAGGAGGAAAATTGGAAAATATGGTTGGCTCGTGTGGTATTCATACTGCTGTATGAGGTACGTATAACTAACCAACAGTTTTTTTTCGATAACACAAGTCATTACTTGTTGACTGAACTGTTGAAAGATTATGCAAACGTCAATTTCAGAACCTCGTGGTAGTTATAATCCTTTTTGTACGATGGAGTATCCCTGATATGCCAAGTCGTCTTCGTGTAAGAGTACAAAGAGAAGAAAGGATGGTAAATGAATTAATTCTGAAGCAAGAATTACTTCGGGCGCAAACACTGACGTCAGCTAGAACTCGTCACTCGCGTCATACTGATGGAAAAATGGCGTATAGTCTTTATCGTCGAACTCATCGTACTCCCACCTTACACACCCCACCCGAGTCTCCTGTTAATAACAACACTTCCCATCACCGTCGTTCATTCCAAGGAAGAGAAAATAGTGCGCAAAGCAAGCACATTGACTAATCATAATCATCAAAAGTAAATACACCATGTAACAGCCTAATTACACAAAGACAAGTGCTTGATCATAATTTTCTTGGTGTTTACTTACAATATTTAAAATCGTTAGTTTTGCATATTTTATTAACCTGCTCTTATGGTCTTATACAATCTAACTACACAGCTTCTACAAACAAACGATCATATAAATGTTTTAATAATAGAAGGATTAATAATAATAAACACAAAAATTTCAGAGATGTATTCAGGCACGTATGATTTTTGTGATTCGCCTATTTTATGTAGCAGGTGAGCATTTAAAACAAGTCTTATCAATCTTACAATACTTAGCAAAGTAGAAACTCAATACAACGGTGAGGTAAAAGTAAGTAACAAACTCGGTATCTATATTAAATATTTCTATATTCTACTCGCTGGAACATTACAAAGAAATTCATTTCAAGAATATGGTGGTTTTCACAAAAGCATCTGAAGACCAATACGAACATGATGATCTGAAGACCCGATAAAAAAAGTGGTAAAAGAAGCTTTACCGAATCGCAATTAATCCACTGTCAATAAGCTTCTGAATCTTCTGCGCAATTTCGGGATTCTTTAGATGACTGTAAAAATTAAATTATCGATTAAACAAAAATACTCAATCGACACAAAATTTTTAGCAATATTGGCAAAGCAATCAAATTCTTACTCTTGCAATGCTCTTGGATCGTTTTGCATTTGCTCGAGAATCAATCGCATGGCAGGATCACGGAGAATAGATTGCACCTCAGGGTCAGCCATAGCTCGTTTTCTCATCTCCTCCGGATTGGAATGGAGAGCCATCATGCACTGTTGATATCCTTCAGCAGCCTCAGCATTATTTGGGTCTAAATCAAGAGCCTTTTGGTACGCCGACATCGCTTTGCCAGAATCCTGCATTCCCTGCAAGATTTTGCCTTTTCTGATCCAACCCTTGACTGCAAATGGACAATACATTCTAAATTAACTTGAACAATTCACATGACCTACAATTTTCATTATAAAAGAAACAAATAAAAATTACTAAATTTTGGTTCCAGTTCTAGACACTTTTCACAGTCTTTCAACCCCAAGTCAAAGGCAGCTAATTTAGTGTAACAAGCAGCACGGTTACTATACAATTTTGCGTCTTCGGGGTTTCTCGCGATGGCTTCAGAGTAATGCTTCATGGCAGTGGCATAGTCGCCTACGACAAATAAAACAGTGATTTTCATTTGTAGCCATTGACAGTTAGGTAAAGATAGCTAAACATTGTTTTAACAATACCTTACCTTTTTTAAATAGCTCATTCCCTTTCTCCTTTTCTTCTTCAGCCTTTTCAGGATTAACGTACGCCTTGCGCTCCTCTTCCTTAATAAGCTTCTCCACCTCAGCTAGCAGCGATCGAGTGTCTGGAGTTCTATGTTCACTTAGCGACTTTTCGTAAAACACCTTAGCATTTCGGTAATCAGCCAGCTTCCTGTACGAATTTCCAGCACGAAGAAAAGCCTTCGCAATTAGCTTGAAGTCAGCACGATTTTCTCGACCCAGTTCAATGGCATCAAGACATTCTTTGATAGAATCTTCGTATTTTTTCTGTTCAAAGTACACTGCAGCAACATTCAAACGGTATGTCATATCCGTCGGATCTAGTTCTAACGCCTTTTGATAATGCTGCACTGCTTTCTCAAAATTTTTGGACTTGTACGCAGCATTCCCAGCTTCTTTTTCTGTAAGCGCCTGCCAACAGTGAATACATTTAATGAATAAATTGTACATTAGGTACATAAAGTAATAGTGTTATAGACTATAACTTATAGTATAGTAGCTAGGCAAAAAGTCTGAAACATTAAAAAACCGCTGTCTTACAGATCTTTTCTCGTTGGTTAGCATGGGCTCTGGGACAGTTTCCTTAGGTGGTGGCGGAGGGCTAGCCGGCTTAGGAGGTGCTTCATCAGTGTCCATTTCTTCGGCACCATCCGCAATCTCCATTCCAAGCAATACACTTAATGTTGTCATCACTCTTGGATCGTTGATTTTTGTTCTAAAATGAAACAAATATTATATAGTAATCGATAATTAGTCGGGTTCGAAACCTGAATTGAAACTATTTATTAGATATATGCTACACATGAGATTTATATAAGTATTGCACATGTCGCACATGCAAAATTTGCTTACCCCAAAGCTTTTGGATTGCTTTGAAGTTCTCTAACTAAAGTTAAATAGTCTGGATCATCCATCCACTTCGATGTCCTAGGGTCGTTCTTTAATTTTATAAAAATTGAAGGATCGGCGAAAGGATTCATAAGGTTTGGACCAGGACCAGCACTTTTCCTAGCTTTGGCCTCTTTCGCCTCATCTAAACCTTGCTTTAGCTGAGCATTATTAGGATCACATAATATTCCTTGCTCGTAGCAAGCAATTGCTTCATCATAACGGTTAAGGTAGGCAAGAGCGGCACCTTTCCTCGAGTAACCCTTCCCTGCAAAATTCGATAGACAATAAGTAAAAAAGCCCGATGTGCTGATAAGTGAATCATCTACGAATGACTTGGTGTGGCTCACCCCAATCCGGTTTCAACTCTACAGTTTTTTCACCATCGTTCAAAGCATCCTGGTAATTTCCAGCCTTTGCATGTGCCGCAGATCTGTTGCTGAACAAAACATGATTTCCGGGATCCAATTCTATAGCCTCGGAGTAAAACTTTATGGCATCCCACAGCTTTCCTTCATTCAAGGCAGTGTTCCCCTTCTCTTTCAGTACATTCACCTAATACAGGAAGCAAAAAAGTGAATTAGAAAGTATTTTCAGAGAAAACCGAGTCATAGATTATACTATAAAGCAGTCAACAATAAAAATGCTTTAAATGCACATCATGTACACTATCTATATTACCTGATCAGCCATGTTGGATGTTAAGGACAGGTAGGTTCCTAACTACAATCAATCAATAATCCTGAGCGCCAAAAAGGCAGGTCCGCAGCTTAACTTCCGTAATTTTTCGGCGAGAGAAGATTTATTCTGGAAGACTTTCTTCACAAATCAAGTAGCATCAACAATGGTTATGAAGTTATGATTGTCTCTTCTGGATTTGCTTCTTCACAAAATTATGAAGTAACACACTACAGACAACACCTTGAGACCTTCTTCCGACTCAATAAAAAGTTCCAATAAAAACACTTTTTTAACTTTCAAGAGATAAAAACCTTTACTTGTCTCTTCGTGTGTCCTGAACAAGTTGTGGTGATGAAATGTTTTTTTCGTGAAAATTCTGTGCTGAACGTAATCAGCCGGAGAGGAAGCTAACTTTCGCTGAAGACGAGGAAGAAGGAGACGAGAAACATGTATTTCTCAGTTTTTGGATACAAGAACTGTGCTCACAATTCACAAAAATATTGCCGCATCTGCTTCTGGAGAATTCCACACGATTCTCTGCTCTCACAATCAGCAAGACCTCTTCTTAGTCTTCTTCTATTTACATGTAAAGCGGTAGCACACACATGAACTAACCTCGTTGCATCACACCACACATTGATGAATGTATCGCACAGGTATCCCTCCACAATACACGAGACGATAACTGATCACACACAACCTCCACATGAGACCACACTCATGCATTCATCAAATGCCCAACTTCCACACCTCACACCCCCCACCAGGGGATCTCACTCCGCCCCAATCATTCATCCAAACTGTGGCGCAAAGTCGACCTTCCCCAACACTAACAATAATACAGCACCCATACAAACGACAGAGAGAGAAAAAGCTTTAAAATCACTGCCAACTTTTCCCAATATTTCAACAATGCCAGGGGAAAGCACTGGAAAATGTTGGAAATCTGAGGAGCTCATGAGTCCACCTACCGATGTTTACATGTTTTTCATGGTGTCCTGCCCGTTTTTCCGGTGATTTTCCCGAAAGTTTCCAGCGCCCTTTTACAGGTATAGGATGGAGTTGGGTCCCTATTTTGTATGCTTTTATTCGTTAGTCATTTAGAGAATTGGGCTTTTTCGTCTTTACGTCTCTGTCTGCGGCTACAACATGCGTTCGCTTCGTCGTTCTTTGCACGAAAACGAATTTATGTGATAGAGAGATGCGTATTTTTTGGTTGAAAACACGGCTCTCCACAATAAACAGTTTAACTTTGTGCACTTCTCCGTGTTTTGTGTATATGACGATGAATGTCGTCAATGTGTGTGTAAACTTTGAGACTTTGCCTCCGAATGAATAGATAGATTCGTCTTGTTACACGAAAACATAATGTCCAGAGAGATGAAGTAACTTTTTTTTGAGAGTCCCACAAAATTAAGAGTGAACACTATGATTTTCTTGGAGACATGATTGTGACTAATTTTGCTAATAATTATTGTCCACTTTCTTTTTCGTAGTAGTGTCCAGTGTGAGTAGCTTTCTCCGCGGCGGAATTTTGCAGGGAAAGTTGAGCGAAGTTAACTGCGCGCTGGTGCGTAGTTTTTTTATAAGTGGCTTGGAGTGTGACGAAGGTTGAGTGCGATATTCATTGAGGTTCTTTTAAGGTGTGGACCGAAATAAGCCAAAATGGGTACTTTAACGGATCAGGCGGCGAAGTTACTGGATTTCACCCAGAGATTAGATATCCAGCTACTGGACAATGTGGTGTTGTGCATGTACACAGGGATTGGGGAGCAGGTACTGATTTTTGTTGTTGAGAAATGTTGAGGATGCGTTTGATGAGTCATTTGTGACTATTGGAGTTGATCATGTTAGCGATTCATTCGTCAAGTTTCCAGTTTCTGAGTAGGGACTTATGAGATTTTTAAATGTCTTGAAATGTTTAATTGAGTAGCAGAAGATCGCCCAGGAAGTTCTGACACGGCTGAAGGAACATCCCGAGGCGTGGACGAGGGTCGATACTATTTTAGAATATTCCACTAACGAGAAGACGAAGTATTATGCCCTGCAGATTTTGGAGCAGGTGATCAAAACGAGGTGGAAAGCGTTACCTCGAGTCCAGTGCGAAGGCATCAAAAAGTATATTGTTGGTCTTATTATCAAAACCTCATCAGACACGAGTTCGATGGAACAAGAGAAGGTTTATTTGAATAAACTGAATATGATTCTTGTTCAGGTATTAACCAATTGTTGATTTTAAACTCTAACAAGCGAATAAAATCATTCCAGCGCATCGTGTTTGCAATTGAGAGAATGTTAACTTTGATCTAGATTTTGAAACGCGAGTGGCCAAAAAACTGGGAATCATTCATTCCGGATATTGTGGGAGCCAGCAAGACAAACGAGAGTTTGTGTCAAAATAACATGGCTATTCTGAAGTTACTCAGCGAAGAAGTCTTCGACTTCTCATCTGGACAAATGACACAGACCAAGGCAAAGCATCTGAAGGACACCATGTGTCAAGAATTCTCTCAGATATTCCAGCTTTGCCAGTTTGTTATGGAAAACTCGGGAAGTCCAAATCTTGTAGGCGCAACACTAGAGACTCTGCTCCGTTTTCTTAGTTGGATTCCAATTGGCTATATTTTCGAGACTGAGTTGATTCCCACTCTGACGTTGAAGGTTGGTATTATTTTGGTTTTATTAGAATTTTGATATTGACACACAAACCTAGTCTAATTGCAGCAATAACTTGTTGTTTCAAATTCCGTAGTTCTTGAACGTACCCCAATTTCGCAATGTAACTTTGAAGTGTCTCACCGAAATCTCAACAGTAACTGTGCCTCACTATGAACAACGATTCATCCAATTATTTTCTCAAACTATGACCCAGTTGGAGCAGGTACCTAATTTAATCGATTGACGTTTTTAGGTTGTTTTTACTAATCTGAAATATGCAATTATGATTGGTGATTCTATTTTCTAAACACTTGCAGATGATACCGTTATCTCTAAATATTCGCGATGCCTACGCGTCTGGCAGCGACAAGGAGCAGCAATTCATCCAGAATTTAGCAATGTTCTTGTGTACGTATCTGAAGGAGCACGGACAGCTAGTAGAGAAGCAAGCGTCGAATGACCTAATGAAGGCTTTACAGTACCTTGTACTTATTTCTGAAGTGGATGAAGTTGAAATATTTAAAATTTGCTTGGAATATTGGAATGCACTAGCTGCTGATTTATATAGGTATACATTCATGATCAGTGCATTTTAAATATTCAGCTAAAGTAATAATATATAATGCATTGTGCCTGTTTGTTTGATTGATTTCAGGGAAACGCCTTTTATGTCAGTCGTGCCCATTTTTCTTGGTTCGCCGCGATCGGCGAATCAAGCGGGGGGACCAAGACGTACATTTTATGCGCAAGTTCTATCAAGAGTCAGGTACATAATGATTAGTCGAATGGCGAAACCGGAAGAGGTGTTGGTGGTAGAAAATGAAAATGGCGAAATAGTCAGAGAATTCATGAAGGATACTGACTCAATCAATCTGTACAAAAATATGAGAGAAACTTTAGTTTACTTAACTCACTTGGATTGTGCGGATACGGAAAGAATGATGACCAAGAAGTTGCAGAATCAAGTTAGTGGTACGGAGTGGTCATGGAAGAATCTAAATACGGTACGTGTAGGGTCGATTATATATATATATATACGAAAGAATTTACGTAAAAACGTGCGCAGTGTTGTTTATCGAATTTTGATTTTTTAGCTTTGCTGGGCCATTGGCAGTATATCAGGAGCGATGCATGAAGAAGATGAAAAGCGATTTATTGTCACTGTGATCAAGGATCTGCTAGGGCTTTGTGAACAAAAGAAGGGAAAAGACAATAAGGCGATCATTGCATCAAACATCATGTACGTTGTTGGACAATACCCCCGATTCTTGCGTGCCCATTGGAAGTTTCTTAAAACTGTTGTAAATAAGTTATTTGAATTTATGCATGGTAAGAATTATAAATTATTTAATTTTGATAATCCTGATGTTGCCGTAATGTAAGGGATGAGGATGACAAACATTATATTTACTTAAACGTCTAAATATTATTTTTAACAGAAACCCACGAGGGTGTTCAAGATATGGCCTGTGATACATTTATCAAGATAGCACAAAAATGCAGGCGTCATTTTGTAACAGTCCAAATGGGAGAGTCGGTTCCATTTATTGAGGAAATCCTATCAACTACTTCCACCATCATTTGTGACCTTCAACCGCAACAGGTGCTGTAAACTGGTTTTCTTATTATATTACATTATTGCCTGCTTTGTTTTTTACTTTTTTTTTACTATTTGTAGGTTCATACTTTCTACGAGGCTGTAGGATACATGATCTCAGCTCAGTCGGATCAGACGGTTCAAGAGCATTTGATCGAGAAATATATGAGCTTGCCCAACCAGGTCTGGGATGACATAATTGCTCAGGCTTCTGTAAATGTTGCCGTTTTGAAGGACCTGGACGCTATTAAGCAGCTTGCTTCTATATTGAAGACTAACGTTCGTGCTTGTAAAGCTTTAGGTCATCCCTATGTTGTTCAGGTAAGAACAAAATGAAAAGACAATGAGGTAATGCCCCATGTTGGGGGGCTGAAGTCCAATGACAATGAGAGCGTCAAGAATAATTTTACTTTTTTGGAAAGTAATGTATAGATAACACTGAAAATGTTACCTAATGAAAAGAATATACAGATACTGTGCTGCAAGCAGAAAATAATCTAATCAAATTAATTTGATTAATTAACAGGCTGTGAATTCTCACTGCTTTCCTGCCTTCCTTATGATACCCCCGGCCCAGTTCAAATTGGTGTTGGATTCTATCATATGGGCATTCAAGCACACAATGCGAAACGTTGCTGACACCGGTCTGCATATTTTGTACCAATTATTACAGAATATCAGCGCCAACCAAGTAGCAGCTCAAAGTTTTTATCAGACCTACTTTACGGACATTGTTCAGCACATTTTCTCAGTAGTTACGGATACTTCTCACACCGCTGGGCTTGGAATGCATGCAAGTATATTAGCCTACCTCCTGACCATTGTAGAAGCTGGAGAGATTACTGTCCCATTAAATGGAAACGCAGCAGCAGTCCCCTTTGAACCTGCACAGAATGTTTTATTTGTCCAGGTACACTTATCAGTACTTTATGGTTTTCCGTTGTGCATTCCCAGAGAGTCAAACTGAACTGTAATTTGTACATATCGATTGACAACTTTCACAGGAATTCGTAGCGAACTTACTGAAGACCGCTTTCCCACATCTCAACGATAGTCAGATTAAAATTACAGTACAAGGAATGCTTACTTTGAATCAAGACGTCAGTGCATTCAAGGAGCACTTGCGAGATTTTCTCGTACAGATTCGGGTGAGTTAATTACCACAAAGACTTTGTGACAAAGTAACGAAACATTTTAAATTCTTAAGGTATGGTTGTAATTTTAATATAACTACATACTTTGGCTTAAAATGTAGGAGTTTACTGGCGAGGATGATTCAGATTTGTATCTTGAAGAGAGGGAGGCAGCGCTTAAAACAGCTGAAAATGAAAAACGAAGAATTCAATTGTCTGTACCTGGAATTCTTAATCCACACGAGATTCCAGAAGATATGCAGGATTGAAGGGCGAGCATGTGGAATAGAATTTCGAAAATCGATCCTCACCCCCCAGTAAATGCTTCACTAGACTTTTTTTCACGCAGACAGAACATGATACGTATTGTCTGTGTGCAAATACTGTAAATTGATTTTGATTACCTGTCTGCTAAGTGTTAGAAACATTCTATTCTTGTTATGAATAGAAACATCTTATAGTTAGTCGAAGTACATGATAGTACTTCATATTCGAATTTTGTTGTTAATAGGATATATATTACCAACCAACCTCATGTCGATCGAACTAATTACAACATACCACAATATAGCGAGGTACTGTAGGATGTAAATTATCCTGAATTTTGTCACTGTATTTACTGTAATGCCATATAATTATACTAAATAGTGTGTGCCTATCTTCACCGCTAAATGGCTTGTGCTTCGTGTATGCATGAATCAAAAAGTGCAAAGTTGCTTCATACTGCGTAGTATTAAAGACTTAATTACCGTCTAGTTCCGAATTTCCAATGAAGTCAAGTGGACAATTTTTTATGCCTTTCACATGATAAAAACCAACAATAAAAACTGATTTAGAAGAAAATCTTTTAAACTACCACATAATATGTACCTTATATTAAAGTCATTAAAAGGAGCATTCACGAGACGTTCATTATTTGTTTAGAAATTCTCATAAATTTAGAATTAGAAGAATGCTGAGTAAAATGCACGTAAACATTGAACTAGCTGAACNTAAAGTCATTAAAAGGAGCATTCACGAGACGTTCATTATTTGTTTAGAAATTCTCATAAATTTAGAATTAGAAGAATGCTGAGTAAAATGCACGTAAACATTGAACTAGCTGAACGCATACACACATTTGTAGATCTTTGTTCTTTCCGACGCTTTCGAAAGATTCTTACCTTACCCTCAGAAGAAATTGCAGAACCTACTTTCAGTGGCAATAAATTCAATTTTTCAGGTCATATAGAAATCTCGGCCTGTTTTTGTGTTTGACAGCAAAAATGAAAAGTAGTTCAGTCAGTTCACCATAAGACACGATGTTATAAACACGTAATTGAAAGGAATCAAATGTCTTGGCCAAAACAAGGATTTGTTTATCGTCCATGAAAAGTGAATAGTGCGATTATGGTTAGCGTAAAGAAAGCTCCCATATGTTATAAACACGTAATTGAAAGGAATCAAATGTCTTGGCCAAAACAAGGATTTGTTTATCGTCCATGAAAAGTGAATAGTGCGATTATGGTTAGCGTAGAGAAAGCTCCCAGTCAATCCAATTTATGAAGCATCAAATATGCTGAGCTATTTTTTAAATTTAGTAAGTCACAGTCAGAACAATTAAAGAATGACCCGTTTAATTCGGTTGTGTCACGTTCCACTTCTGTCAAAAATTATTTTGTGACGTGTGTCATCTTTCAAAATTATTATTATAAAAACATTCCTAGTTTCCGTACGGTCGGCTAACGGCTTTGTTTGTTACCTTTATATTACTGGTGACCTAAATGTTATCTAGGGTGGTTGGTGGTATACATTCAACATTATTCGATAGAGATAAAGTTGGCTTCTGATTTTAAGTCACTTTTATAACTTTATATTAAGGCCAGTTGCCGTTACACGGGTGTTACCGATATATTGCTTAGTCAAGTCATAAGTCGACTATGTCATTGCAGAAGAAGAATGTTATTCCAGAATTTATCAAGGAGGACTACATTCCATCTTCGAAACAGTTTATTGTTAAATATTCCACAGGTAATATTGTGTTCTTTTTATCTTTAAGCTTTCAATTTAAAGTTTTCAACGCTTTTGCTCTTAATTTGATACATATTTTGCGTTAAAATATTGCCTGTTTTTTGACATTGCAGGAAAGGGTAACAACTTGCATGAGGTTGAGTGTATTGATGGGGTGACATTTCTTGTGTCAATGCCAAAAAAGTTCCGGCAGACAGTATGGTTAAAAAGAGGCGATTGTCTTGTCATTGATCCGATTGAAGAAGGAAAGAAAGTCAAAGGAGAGATAGTATGTTTGCTTCCTCATGACAGCATTTGTGACCTAATCAGGTCCTCGAAGTGGCCTCCGAGAACTGATTCTAGTATGTCAAACCAGGACGACGCCCTACTGAAGTTTTTCAGCGGCAGTGGTAATCGTAAATCGAACAAAGAGGAGTTTAATGCGTTTCTCTCGTCAGACTCCTCCGATATGGAGACCGACGAAGAGGATAATCCGGCGAACGAGGAGGGTGAAGAAGAAGATGTGTTGGAGGAAGTTCGAGAACCTAATTCCAAAAGTGATAAAGTTACCTGTGATGTGTGTGATGACAGTAGCGTAGAGCCAAATAACTCTGAGGACGTTGATGATGTAACTAGAGACAGAAATCGGAGCCGAGTTCAGCTTGTCTCTTCGGGCATCGTGACAGTGACCAACGTTTTGACAGAAGGTCTGGCAAACGATATTCAATCGTTAGAATTTGAGGCTGACGAAGAGGAGTCGGCAGACGAGTTGGCTAGTAATCGCCGGGATGTTCAACGGCATGCAAACACAATCCGCATTCAAGTCAACTACAGCAATAACAATGCAAAGGAAAATTAAAGAAATGGTGCTCCGAGTAACATGATTCCTCGTTCGCAGTTTATGAATCTTGAAAACGTTTTATATTAGCACTGATTTTAATGATGTGATGAACACATTTACAATTAATGG
>JAHZMW010000583.1:0-26158 GCA_027743745.1 Alloscopus bannaensis | reverse complement strand
AAGCGTCACGAAACAAAAAAATCTACCTATCATGTCATTACACACCGTGTGTCTCAAAGTAGGAGAGGAACCTCACATTTTTTATGAAAAAGTCTACGTCTCACGATCCGATAGGATCTACGCTTATGCTTTGAGGAGGCTATCATCAATTCTGCTAACTCAACTGGAAGAAAAACGAGTTCAAAATGCTTGACCAGCAAGAGAAACAGAGAGCCCACACCATAAATACAATATAGAACACAAAAGGGAAAGTTTGTGTGACACAGATGAAATAGATGACATCACACTGTGTCCCTAATGTAATAATACGGAGAATAAAACAAAGGAATGGAAACCACTGCTTTTATGTTCTCTTTCCCTTTCTCTATTCTATGAAACAGCGTGACATGAAAAGGAGTGGACATCAAGCCAGAAAACGACCACTGGTCAGGGGGTATTATATGTTCTCAAAGAGAAACAAAAAGCAGATCAAACCATCAGACAAAGCCCCTTTGTTCTTTTCATGTGGACACGAGCATCAGAATGGGAGTGAGGAAGAGAAGGATTGCATGGCTTCATTAAAATCAATAAAGCGCCAGTTTTTTTTTCTTGTGGGCTTTCTACCTTTAAAATATACGTTACGGTGGGTATTAGCCATCTCAAAATTGACTAAACCTATTTTCACTTTTGCCAACCTCAACTGTCGAGCCAAGGTATGGCGGAGACATGACACGCTTCCTTCCTCCTCTACAAACGAAACCCTCACACGCACAGAATGAGGGCTGGAGGCCTTGTTGTTTTCCCAGTCTGTTTCGCATATCTGGCTGAGGTTGAGAGCTGAGCTGGAAAATTGGTAATAATTACCTACCACATAAAAATCCTCCCCTCTCATTCACTTGTCTACTTTGAATTCAATCTGAAAATGGAAAGCTACGGTGAGAGTAGCCGTCGCGCGATTACAGACTCATTAAGACAAAGCAAGGTGACGTTTTTGGAGTACCCTGTATACCTACACGCGAAAACCGGAATGCCAATAATGTCGGCTCTTTCACCGTGATGATTATGAGGGCAGTAACGACTTTCTTGTGACGTTCCTTGTGTGAGCGAACAATACTCGAGTACAGCCATTACCATAGGCCCATGACTTCAGTCATCAATCGAAGTCACGTCATCATACTAGCCAATTCGGGCTACTCATCCCCGTGTACAACAGCTACAACCAATATTGCCTACAGCCAAGAACCTGTGTAAAAATTAAGTCCATTAGATTAAGCAATTTAAAACCCATTCGAAGCCATCACTTCACTAACACGACTGAAATCGCTAGCACTCTGCGATGCGTAATTTTACAGCAACGAAAGGACAAGTGGCTTGATGGCGTAATTAATTCCGGGCCACTGTCGCCCATCTTCTCGACTCTTTTTTATTGTAGTGAGTAATTATTATTAATTTTATGGGATTGACTGGAGAGAAGCGCGTCGATGCGGAGTGAGCGAACCAAGTGGTGTGAGGTGAAATAAAAACAGCGAGAAAGTCGTCGTTAAGTTTAAAACAGTCGTAGGGTCCTTTTTATAGCGATACTATTACACACCGGCGAGAATGTCTTTAATTAACGGTCATTTATCTTGTGCGTTCAATTCAAGTCTGGATTTTTTCTTTCTCGTCTCCTCACTCAGCTCTCCGTAATGGAGCCCCTCGACTAAAATAAAGGTAAACCACCAGTCAAGTCACGTCACATCACCTGTCTCCCATTCTTGTCCAGAGAGTGTTTCTCCATTAACTTCTTGCATGTCATGAAAAGTACAACGAACCTTGAGTGAGAGGTTCCAGCATAAAAAAAGAGCTTCTCCAGACGAACATTGCAATATCAATATACGCACAATGCTCACAATTTATTTACAGAGTCAGAGAGTGGACTTCATTTTCTTCGTATGGAGAAAATACAGAGTGGAAGCATTCCAGCAAAGTTTTTTATTCATCTCTCTCCCTATCGTAGAGAACATTTGTGGTGGTGATGGCAATCACCGTCATTGTGGTTCGTGATTGAGGATTGAAGCATCCCTTTTTGCCATCGAATGGAGGATCCTGAGTGAATGGATGAAATGGAAGGAAGAGTAGAAAATGCTATTTCGTTGTTTACTCCAGCCAACATCGCATCACACTGGTAATCGACCGTGTTCTTGTAAACATCCGTCAGTCATTGAATGGTTATACTAGCTTTACACAAAAAACAGTTCGTATTATTGTTTTGTCCCGAAGAGAGACGCGTTCGAGGAAGAACTCGTGAAGATTTTTTGAGAGCTTTGTATTGTGTTGCGTGTACGATTCACTACGCAACCTTGTTCTCTCATGGATGTTGATTGCATGATGATTTTTTCTCGGCGATGATGGATATGAAANAGAGCTTTGTATTGTGTTGCGTGTACGATTCACTACGCAACCTTGTTCTCTCATGGATGTTGATTGCATGATGATTTTTTCTCGGCGATGATGGATATGAAAAATAGAGCTCATGTGATGCACCTGGAAGGCATCATGATTACATCGATACAGCAACTGGGTTGAAATGCGATTTCATCTTCATCATTACACAATTATAAAAAAGAGGAATGCAAGAAATACGATCTTGTGAAGAGTTTGAATGTCTTTAGATGATCAAGAAAAATTACAAAATATGGGTGAAGAAATGCAGTCTTCGTGCAAGGCAGATGTAGTTCCCGATTCAACTTTCTAAAAATGTATCCAAAGTTTATTGGTCGTCACTAAACACCAATAACTCATAAGTGCAACCGAAGTCATTTTTTAAAGTGTTGAGCGCCACCGTTAATGTCATAGCCAATCGCTTACGTCTATGCATGTTTTACAATTCCAAGAAAACAAATTGCTTAAGGAAACTGCTCCCACAATAAAAAACAAAGTTTCTCCCTTATTATCTTTAATCACGATTACGTGTGCAAGTGTAATACAAGCACATCTTGAAAGGTATCGTTGAGTCACAAGGCCTCCCCTGCATGAGCAGTAAAAACACAGGGAAATGAGAGAGCGTAATGACTACGTCACCTTTGTCTTCATCATTTTTAATCGAACTCAACACACGGTCGGGGTCCATATAATTCCAGACGTGATATTACTATATAGCTAAGCAAAGGAAAAAAACACATATATGTAGGAAACAAAACAAAAATGATTTCAAGCATGGAAACTTAAACAATACAAAAAATGCAGTGAACGCATTACAAGTCATTATTAAATGGATCCACACTGTTCGATACGTTGTTACTCCTAACGAACGTCATGTTGAATGATGCTAATGATGATAAAAAAACAATGAACGCTTTCAAGACGCAAATGATTTAAAATGCATAGCTCAAGCTCAAGACACGCTCAGCTCGCAACGGTCACTAGTCACTGCAATATTAGCAAAGTGAGACGATGACAAAGCAAAGAGAATGAAGCATGTTGAAATGATATGATGTAACCGATTAGTGGAAAACAAGCCCACGCTTGAAATCAGTATTTAAAACGATTTGACTCGCTCCTTCACAACTTTTCTAGGCGTGTGCATATGAGATAATATGATGCACATTATTAACGCACTCAGCCAAGATCCTCCAACTGCTTAAATAAGTTCCACACTTGCAACTGTCATTTAAACTTTGTGTGTGTGTAAAGTGCACATAAAACAATAATTCTACGCTTCATGCCACGAAGCAAAGTCCGTGGTGTCGTGTTGCTTTTTCGTTATAAATTTAAGCCATGTTTTCTCATGCAATGTTTCTCGTTACACTTTTGGAACCGCTCGAGAAAGCAAGTGATGATGTAGTATAACATATTTATATTTACTTTTGGACTCGCACTTTGCACACACACACACGTGTCGCTTTTTTTCTTTTCTGGATATATATGACTGCACATTACACGAATACAACTCTCATGTAATATGCATAGATCAGTATCGCTAGGCGAAAAGGGCAAGGAATTCAGAGCTTCAGTTTCACTTTTCAACACGAAAAGCTCATATAAACAAGATAGATTATTCATTCAAAGAAATATTAACTCTATATGCTTATTTTCGGCTGAAACTCGCAGACTTTACATTAGCCCAAAACATGCACGCTTTATGTGTGTGTGTAGTTATGCATTATGCATAAAAATGGTTGTTGTTCAAATGCAATGAGCCAAACGAAACCCATACAACGAGTGCCAAAAATACGTACGCTCTCAGAGCAAAAAAGCGGATAATGCTCTCTTCGCAAGAAGTGGAAAAATGTGCGTCTGCCAATATCCACGTTAAAACGTAGGCACGTTTATATCCTTTTCCTGGGCGTCTTCTTCCTCACCGTTTGCTTTCGTTGTCATTGTCTTTTATGCTCATGATGGTGGCACTTCCTCTCGTGTCGCAGTTCCACAAAGTAAGCTCGGAGAGAGAAGTCAAGAGGGAGCGTTGCGGATGATGATGCAAATGCACGTGGAGATGACAATAAAGTAGGATTTTTCTTGTCAAACTTGAGAGAGAGCAAAATATTTTCACATAATAACCCATGGGATATGGAACTCTGATCTCTTCGCCAATGAATAAGAATGAGCACGTCGAATATGTGGGTTTTACGCATGTTTTCGAGCACATCTCGTACCATTTAATTTGAGACACGTGCATGTTTTCTTCGTGTGAATGTGACATTTTACGCACAATAACAAACTTAATGCGATATGTGTTTCCTTTGAAAAGACTGCATGTGCATTATCACTCCAGATCTGAACCTCATGCTGAGCAAAAGAGATCAGGTAAAAAAAAAATCGGTGTCAATTCTTCCGAATTGAAACAGATCCATTCTTGGAGAGATCCGCCGAATTTCTCCTTACACCACACATTCAGTTTAGGCAGGGAAAGAGGCAAAAATGTGCTGAGCCAAGTTTCTAGGCTCTCGAGATGTGTGGAGTAATATACAAAAATACGAATAAACTAGTCTCATCTTTCATGCTCATGCATTCTCGCAAAAAAAATCAAGAACAAAAAGGACTGAAAAAGGAGGAAGAAAAAAACTTGTTAACGTTCCCCCGCCTTGCTAACACACCAAGTACATATTCTGTTTCACTTCTCAACTGCCTCAAAGACAACTGTCTCATCCTCTCCGAGTTTGTTCTTCCTCCAAGACAAGACAGCATAATACGGAGTATTGTGAGTGAATAAAAAGGAACGAGATATGGCGAGATGAGTTCTTCCTCGTTTTTGCATACTAACAAAAAAAAAACTAGATGCGTCCGCATCTCTCTCAGCAGTTCTACTCTGGTGGTGGTGGTGATTCGTGCCAAAAGTTGAAAAAAAGTCGACAGTTCCACACTCCTATTGCTCTATCATCTTTTATCTCTTAAATTTTATGTACCTCAACCTCTATTCTATGGTATATTGTTCTCGTCTTCGGGCTAAACTTTTTCCGTGAAAATCACTCCGTCCATGTGCGCCTTACCTTCTTAAAATGGGAACCAAACATGCAACGCTCTCCTACATTGTAGATATGAGTTTATAATTGCTCCGGGGAAATTGTGCGGTGGTGGTGGTGTGTCTTGGAAGAAAGAACAAATTTTAAAGGACGACACGCCATTTTCCTCGACTACTGACTGACTAAACCAGATGGGACAAGTACACACGCTACAAGTTGAAAAACTAGAATAAAAGTGAAAGTAGAGCCCTTTTTAAAAGCATAAAAATAATAAGTTGTTGTCTTCATAAGGCGCAAATAAGACAGTTTTTCTACATTCTATTACTCTCGCGTTAAAAATCGCGAAAGTTTTATTTTCATGAGAAACTCGAAAGAAACTTTTTGGTTTGAGAAAATCAGTTGAAGCAAAAAATGAAGCAAGAAGAGGAAGTATGTTTCTTTTACACTTTAAGTATAGGAAAAACATGGGAAATTTCCCAAGATGGTATTTTCTCTACAATTTTGACAGTGCTTTGACCGTGTAACTCGCAATAACTAAGCATTTAGATATATAACAAAGTTACATCTATACATACTCTATCATACAAGCAGTCTTTTCTCTTCTACAATTTGCATTTTTTGCCAAAATGTTTTCCTTGCATAAACACTGCTGATTCTGATTTTTTATAAAAAGTAAACTTTTACAGTCCGCTCCCACCGTAAATAAAAATGTAGGCACACAACTTTGAAACTGGAACAAAGCAAAAAACAATCGAAGGGATTTCGCTACAAACATTAAGCTTCTTGCGTCGTTGTTGCGGATCTCAAATAGCTCGCCCATCTTATTTGCCATTCATGAACACAGAGAGAAGATTCTCACACTTGTCTCCCACGAAATCATCCATCTTGTTGGGAAGAGACAGGAGGCAATAAGCGAAAAAAACTAGATCAACAATCAAGGGAGCAATATAAATGCGTCATACGAATCGGGCGAATCCCTTTCTCTCACTACTCATTCAGTCGTATAAAACCCATTCAGTCCTTCCGTTCTACATTATTGTTGCTTGACTCCGTGAATTGTTGTATATTTCATCGATTCCACGACTGCGACTTATGAGCTTTCTCTTTCGCTGGAGGGTAATTTCACTAGCGAGGCGTACTGAAACCCTAAAAAACCCTGAAACATGTCTCAGCAAACGTGTGGCCGTAACAGCGAAAAAAGGGAAAATGTCCGTATGCAACAAACTATGTTTACAACACATAACAAGAAGCAAATCAACCATTCACCGACAAAGACACGAGAAAAAAAAGTTGACTTGTCTCCAGCCAGGGACGGAGAGAAGGTTGTTGAACAAATCGAAAAAGAAGTGTTTTTTCCTCACGGAAAATCAGGAGCACAAACTTCTGGATGTGATTCTGATCAAACAGAAAAAAGAAGTTTGAAATTTGATACACTGCCTGTCGTGTCTCTGTTATCTTTTCAGGAACAGGTCTTGTACTTTTTTCATATTTAACTCGTTTCCACTCTCTGAAAGGGACGAATTGGATGGAAACGATGTGCAAAAAAATCATTCTCTCAAGTCATCGACACAGAGACGACATCGCGAAAAATGTTCTGATACGCGCTTGTTTCTGTCGACAAAATTCGCTCTCGAACATTATCCATTGCTGTCAAGTCAGAATTTTAAAATGGAATACCTAAGGACACCCTCCTCTCGATCATTTTTCCTTTTTCTACTCAACTCAATTCTAGGTATTCAACTGGAAATATATGTATGTCAGTAGTAGAACCTAACCGGAAGAAACTATAAGGAAGTTGGAAGTGAGGGAAAAAAACTTGTTTTCCTTTCGAGACGGCCGATTTTTTGTTGCCATATTCTTCCTACACAAAATCCCATTGCAGCAAAATGTGACGTTGTCTCTGTCTCATCGTCTAACATCGTCCAACTTTTCTCAATATTAAACTTAGAAAGAAACCCAAACTGTATATGGCTGCATTCGCCCTGCATTTCCAGGCTTCGTCTGAGAGAAAACGAAATAAAAAGCAACTTTCATGAGAGAGAAAAAAAGGAGTAACTTTTTCTACATTACGTTTTTCCGTCTGGAAATGGATACGGTGGTGGTGCCGAAAGTTAAGACTCGAAAAGCAATTCGAGAACAGCGTCCTATACATGTCTGTGTGCCTTTTTGTCTGGAGAACATATGTAACGAATAAAAAAACAAAAGAAAAAAACCTTATTTCAATATATATCTTACATTAGTAGTATACTTGTTTCTCCACATTTTCTCGTCACATCCTCGTCCGTCCGCCGCGGTTTCTCCGGTGCCGGACTTTTTCCAATGTAATTCTTCTCGGCTCTCTTTGCCCGAGAAAAAAAAGTAGAGGAAAAAACTTTTCCAGAAAATAATGTCCTTTCTCGTACACACTCCGAGAGTTTTGTGACGCTTACGCCACCACCACATACTGAGATTCCTCCGAGGTAAATGCATATATTAGAAAATTACTTTTTACGTGTTTTCTCTCTCTTCTCTAGTCCTACAACACATGTACACTAGGTAAAAGTGATAAGAATCACAAGTAAACTACTGGAGCATATGTCCAGCCAAAAAAAAATGGAGAATATTATTTCACAAACGAATGTAGTCTGTCCAACAGGCTCACACGCTTTCGCTACTATCATATGGCCACACACACACATCTGGTAGAAAAAATGACAAAAACTTTTTCACTTACGGCGATATATAAATACTTGTTATGAAACTTGTGTCTTTTCCAGATAATCAACATACGGCATCCTCATCTGAGAGTGGGCGGAATATGACCGAAATTGCAATTTTTAAAGGTGGTCTCACAGACAAATATGTGTGTATTATGGACTGGAGAAAATGTTAAAATGCAAAAACACAAGTGAGCTTTCTCTTTAAACTGGAGGAGAAAGCAAGAGAATGATTTTTAAAAAAACTTTGAAAGTTATGTTAATAAATTACTTTGTGTAATTTAGACTTTTTTCTCGGACTGAACCGAAGAGAAAATTGCTTTATTTACTCTAATTTGCATAAACTATGTAAAAGCAGCAAATTTTCTTGCTTTTTCTTCACACGTCGCGGTATGTGTCAATTCAAATTTTGAATTACGCGCGTCCGCGCAAATCTTTATGGCGAGCTCAAAATGAATATTTCACACGCATCCCAAGTGATTTGCATAATTTGACTAAAAGTGCATGAACAAAGGCAGGCATGATGCAAAAAAAAACTTCTTTTTTTCACGTAAAAAAAGCTCATCAAAAATCAAATGAATTTTTATCTTACCTTTTTTTCTCCAGTCCTCTCAAAAAGCCGATGACTTTTCCCGTTTTTTGTAGAAACACTTTTCTCTATCAATTTCACCACAAAATAGGATACTTTGCATTTAAACACGAAAAAACGCCGGTTTTTTGTCCTCTCTAGAATATAATCTCAATTTTTTTTACACTTTCCACTCACACTTTTTTCTTATCCTTTCCACCCACTAGCTAGAAATTGGGATATAAAATTCCAGTACTTTTTTCCCTCAGTTTCTCCAGAAACAAATGTGACACGCAACCCGAACACTTACAGAACGACACTTTCACTTGAGTGTATATCCACACGTATCCGTTTTTCTGGTGATATTACATTTTATGAGGAGTGAACAGATAACAGAGCCGACAGCGTCAGAAAAAAAACCGAAGAAAGTTGGGAAGACACTGGAGAAAGCAAAAAAAAATCAGTGGAAGATGATGATGATTTTCGGGTACTTTTCAAACATCAAAGACGCAACTTTCTCCTTTACGCACCGTATAATGTGGATAAATATGTAGAAAAATGAGTGTATCCTTTTTTCAGTTGACTTTCACCAAAAAAACGGAGAGATTGGGTTTTATTCTTATCCTTGTTCGTTTATTCTTTGGGTTGATGATCTTCCACAATTTTTTCACTTCACTACAGCTCGAAGGATGGTTTTTCTAAAAAGAATTCGCCTTGAGTGACTGTTTCTGGGAAAAGGGAAAATAAAAACCGTTGGCCAGACCGTATGAATAAAGAGGGTTTGTCTTGAAAATTCTGGTGAAAGTCAGATACGGGATCCCAAGAGAGAAGGAGTCGCAAAGTGACTGACTTTTTGTCGGTGTCGTCTCTGGCCACCGAAGAAGAATCCCGAATGACTGCTGAGAACCACTTCTGTCCCCTTTTCCCGTATTTCCTCGAGATTCTTGGGAAGTCTGAGGGAAAAAATAAGAAATGTGTTCTTTTTATATTTTTGTCAATTTCTTAACGAAAAGCGCGGAAATTGTCGCAATGTGACGATGTGATACCATCATCATCATGTGTCTCTTACTTTCTCCCGTTTTTTGAAGGAAACGTGGAGGATATAGGAAAATTTATTTTTTCCCTCAAAATCGCTCAACTCGACGCTTTATTCTTTTCACTCTTGCCAACTTCGAAGTAAATGATACTTTCACCAGTGGTTCGACGATATGATTGTGTGACAATGATGGTGATGAGTATCATAAACGATTTTTTTACATATCATATCAAAACGCTTCTCCAGGATCCTATTAAGCACACACCAACTCACACTCATTCCTTTCTGTCGTTGTCGATCAACTCGGAGGACCATGCATAGAAAGTAGTTTTTGAGTTCACACTTTTCTCTGTCAGTCAGTCACTCAATCGTGCGAAATAGCTGTGTGGGAACACTATTAAATCTTTATTTCACTCTTTCTCTCAGATATTTTTTCTGGGGGAAAGGAGCAGTGGAATCCGCTCTCGAGTTTGCAATTTTCTTTTTCGCCTTTTACTACTTTCCCACAAGTATATTATGTATATGCATAATACTAATATGTACCTTGCCTGGCACTCCAAACACTCTACCTTTCTCTCCCACCGAGTCATGGGGAATAACGGGGTGTAATTTCCATAATTTTTTGGTCCTCGTCTTTCTTTACTTGGCTCTTGACTTTTTCCCGTTTTCAACGAAAAGCGATCATCCTCCGAGAGAGTAGTTGTCGTTTCACTTTATTTCGGGACTTTTTTTGGCCTGATTCCATAAAAATTAGTGTCACAACCAGTACTCCTCTACCTTCTCGAGAAGATATCACATCATTCCTGATTTCATCCTAATGATCAGAGGTGTGTGTTACGACTTCTGTCCTCAATAGGAAGAAAAAAGTTAACGAGAAATTCACTCTTCGCTTTTCTTCGTAACCTTACACTTGCCCCAAAGGACTTTGCATCAATTACTCGCAGAGTCGTCTTAATCATCATTGAGATGTTGATCGTCGCCATTTTTAAAGCTGCCATTCATGAGAGAATTGAAAAATAATCATTTGATTCACGTCCCTCTTAATTTTTATCCGCTTCATTTCACTCGACCAAGTAATTTGCATTGTTCTCTCAAACACTGATATGCCTCTATGATGAAAATTGATCTATGATACTTTTATATGTTATATACACGAGTTTTTTTAGTTCGATAGTAGTAATTACATGCCAGACTCTTCAACTCATACAAATCACCTCGGTTTCTGGCTGAGGCAGATAGTGCGCCTAAAAATGGAACCAGAATTTCTTAAAAATCAGAAAACATTTTTACCAATTCTTTTCGAAAGTATTGTCGACGACAAAACATCATTATCTTGATCGTCATTATAAACTCTGAATCCGGCTCAACCTGTTTCATTTTATTAGACTAACGTCTGCGACTATTATTAAGACATGCTAAAAATATTATCTCCTCACGACGTTCACTGTGCATAATGTGGTTATCTGAGTAATTCATCTTGGGCATCATTTATTCTTCATGTTGATCACGAAATCATTAATACAATAAACCTGGCATACACACAAAAGAAATGATTAAAACCAAAAGGAGAAATGCCATCGACTCCAAATTTTCGTGCTCACATTTTTTTCTGATGAATAGTTTGGCTAATGGGAGTTTGTGTATTGTGAGTTTTACAATCGTGTTGACACTTTATAAACTTGCTAATGAGATGTCACCGGAATGGTGAGTCAAGAAAAAAATTTATTTTGCGAACTTTACAACCACATCATCATCATCATCATTGCCGACACCATTACTAACACAAAATCAGCACGTCACGTGAACCTGACTTCTGAAGACTATAAATATGAACTTGTTTCACTCTTGTAGAGGCTACTGTTTCAAAAATGCTAGCATAATATTATAAAATATATGTACCTATTTGTATAACCTAAGGTATAATATACAAATGCGTTTGTGAGTTTTACAATCGTGTTGACACTTTATAAACTTGCTAATGAGATGTCACCGGAATGCTGAGTCAAGAAAAAAATTATTTTGCAAACTTTACAACCACACCATCATCATCATTGCCGACACCATTACCAACACAAAATCAGCACGTCACGTGAACCTGACTTCTGTGAAGACTATAAATATGAACTTGTTTCACTCTTGTAGAGGCTACTGTTTCAAAAATGCTAGCATAATATTATAAAATATATGTACCTATTTATATAACCTAAGGTATAATATACAAATGCATAAGAAATCTCATATAAAAATTAAGGTTTCCCAGGCCTTTCACGATTCACAATTTTTTCCCCAAAAAAACTCGAAACTTCTAAAAAAAAGTCGTATTTTCTCATCAAAATCAAGGAAAATGCCATCAGCCATTGTTTGCTGAAAGCATAGACGAGCTGTCAACGTTCTCGTAAAAATGGCAATCATCTGTCCACATGGCCATTGTCATGTTTTAATGTGATCTCACCAAATGCCAAATATATTTCCGAGTATTCACCTTCCACTACTAGTATCAACCCAACAAACCTCATTTTTATGACTCTCTCTCACAATATCTCACACAAAATGACGTTTCTGCACGCAAAAAAGCAACCTTCGTGAACACAACACTGGTTATACTAGATTATGTTTTGGGGTGAATAAAAGATCCTGTTTAAGAAAATTTACATTTTAAAGAAGACTTGAGAACTTGTCTTGGAAAACGTTTTTAATCCTTTCTCAAATATCAACCAGGAAAGACACAGATAACGTTGTGGCTGACGGTTGTCTGCAAAACCGATGTGCCTCTGCTATCTTGAATCACAGTTGTCTCATGTCTTGTCCTTTTTGCAACATCATTCAACTTTTTGTACAAAATATATATATGCTTCATGGTGATATGTCATGTCTACTTTAAAAAATTTAATCTTTATACCAGCCAATGTGTTCACTAACAAGGTAGGCGAATTGGAGAAAAACTATACCTTTCATAATGTGATACAGTGTCAAGCTTATCACGTTGTCTCATCTCTCTCATGTCTTGTCCATTTTGCAACATCATTCAACTTTTTGTACAAAATATATATATGCTTCATGGTGATATGTCATGTCTACTTTAAAAAATTTAATCTTTTACCAGCTATTTAATGTGTGCACTAACAAGGTAGGCGAATCGGAGAAAAACTATACCTTCCATAATGTGATACAGTGTCAAGCTTATCACGTTGTCTCATCTCTCTTTGGCATATTATATGGCTTTTGGGTTTAAAAAACAAACAACTGTTTAGTGTTTACAATGGGACGGGATTCTCACAGGAAAGTGCAAAAAACCCTTGTATAAAAATTCTTCCCGACTCATATTATGAATCATATAACAGGAATAATATTATCTTATATCCTCTGATATAAAGGCTACATTACACATTTTCATTGACGAGATACATAATATGAAATACGGGAGAGGGTGAGGCCAAACTGTGAAACGATAATAAGTGAAATGCTCGAAGAAGTGTTTTTAAACTTTACCAAAGGAGGAGTTGCAAAGAGAGTCGAGTAGACACGTAAGTGTGTTTTTTCTCTCTTTGATAAAATCATCATAATCCTTTTCTAAGAAAATACAACATGCCAAACATAACGACAAGCGTGTTGTGCCGTTTCTGAACCTACAGTCAACAACGAATATTATCTTCCAAGCCGGCCGGCTGTTGAATAATACACAACGTTTTAATAAAAACTGAGCAATGCACGTAATGCGTGCAAACACTGATCAAAGTGAGTTGCATTTTGCACCAGAGAGGAAACACACATTTACTTATATCTGTTATTACGACACTTTTGAGGAGCAGCCACCTAAGTTAGAGTCACGCCAACTTCTTGGTCCGTCATGACTGCGACCTTTTTCGTCATCTTATATTTCTGCAGATTTTTTACACTCTGAGATTTCAGAGTGATGTTAGTTCATATACCTCTTTTATGAGCATATAGTTTCTTTGTAAAATTATGCACATATACGTATTTAAGTCGTGTGAAGCTTTGTCAGGTCAGGAAAAGGATGAAAATTGTTCAAACTAAGAAAATGGTTCTTTATTTCGACTGAATTTTTCAGAACAGGGGTGGACGTTGGGAGACCATCAGCCCATCAAATCAAACATGTCATCTCAATAAGTTGTTTGACTAGGTCGACTCGGGTGGCTGAAAGAATATATTGAATCAGTCACATCGTCCTTTGAAGTTTGTGTACACATGTGCATCACAATATTTCAGCTAGTTTAAATTAATACAAAAATTCTATCCAATGTGAATGACTATGAATATTGATTCATTCTTTATTGCTCAATCGAAAACCACAAACATCGTGGTCTTGGGTGCGAGTGTACTTGGTATATGGCTTTGGCTTTGAACTTTAGAGGCGAAACAAGAGGGACGAGCTCAACGTGACTGTTTCTCCCATCAAAGTGTCGTAACACGCAAGAGTCTGACAGTAACTGCACCTGACTTGTGAAGGAAACTTTCAGAAGTGTTATTGCTCTTTTTAAACAAAATACAACGGGAACTTTTTGGTTTTTGAAGGAAAAACGTGTTTTCAGAGATGCTGAAAAATACAAGCAATGGAATACGTAGACCCAAATGTTTTTCATGTTTTATCCTCCATTTTTTTAAAAACTCTTTTAAAGAGGATTTTTCCGACTTCACCAAAAGAGCGGAAGTTGAAGGAGTTCGTATCTCACGTGTGTGGCATTTCCTCGCATCCTCCGTACACAAACACATTTCCTCTGATTTTCGTGAAATCTTGGAACGTGTCTCGGAAAGTGTCAAATAATGGTCTCTTGTCTCATACGAAGTAATGATGTGATAATGACTTTTCTCCGAATACTTTTCAAACACATCGCCGACTTTAAAACAAGAAATGGAAAACACCTCCCGTATACTTACGAAAGTTTCTCTCCTTTTAAAAAACAACAAAAATTTATGTCCATTCGAGATGAGAGGCAACAATAACAACCTGGAGTAGGGTACACACGCATTAGTCCTTGTCTAAAAAAGTTTCCTCCATTTAATAACATCACATCATATATCTCATCATCAGGGAAGAAACAGCACAACTTTCAGGATTGCGATGCAGTCCTCGAGAAAGCGTGGCCTCTCACAAGGGAAATATTTGTCTGTCATTTTGGAAATCAGAACATTTACGAGAGTACAAAAATGCCATCATCTCTACACAATACGGATTCCACACTGCGGAGAAATATCATCATCACATCGTTTGTGTTCTGCAGAGAAGACTCAGACACTTGTGTGCTTCTGAGAATTCGGGGCAAGAGAGCCATTCTGATAGTGAAGGGTCTGAAAATGAACTCATCAAGAACAAAAATGAGTCAGAGCCATGGTACACAGCAAAAAAAAAAGTCTCAAGAAAAGGAGGTTTAAGGCTTGTCAAGCACAGTTGTATACATATATGGAGTGGAGTTGTACAATTCTGACTTTTTGAGTGCTCTGTGGTGCAGAGCTCCACACGTTTTTTTGAGACGACCACCATTACATAATAATACTGCGAAGTGGAACAAAGACTTTTTCAGACCTGCGTTAACCCCATAAAAAATCCAAGAAAGATGAGGAGCAAAAAAAAGTTGAATGCAATATATGGAATGTGGAACCAGACGACTCAGACAAAGTGAAGTAGCAGATTGCTTTGATGTTTTGTTGTTTTTTCTTGTTTCATATAAGAATGCACTTGTACCTCGAATCTGGAAGGCGACGACACAGACATGACATGGACATCTGTGCTACTTATTTTTTTACGCAGGAGAGATGAGGCATCAGGCATCACGCGTCCTATTTATTGTGAGTTGATGACAACGAGTCGTCAAAAAAGTCTTTGCGTTGACATATGTGGATGAAATTTACGTTTGGACTGGTAATGAGAGGCTGACAAGAGTCCAGATGAAAGTGAGCTCTGAATATTTTTTTTCCTATTTAGGATCTACGCACAGAAAAATGTAGGAACAACATCTGGTAGCAGACTTTCCCCAGCTTTTTTCATTAACTTTTTGTATCTCTCTGGTGAAGGCTTGAATTTCAATCTTTTTTTTCAATTCCGTGTCACTCGCTGAGGGCGGATGTGTGAAAGTGTGATTTGGATGGGAAATTTGAAGAGTTTATAGTTTTCCACGACGGCTCTTGTCTGATGTGAAAGGGAAATGTCTGACAGGGATTTTGCTCCTGATTCACTATAAATCGTGCTGCTCTCGAATAGAATATGGGGATGAAGGGTGGTTTTTTATTGTGAAGTTCAAAGTCAGTCGTATTTTGGCTGGTTCTCCATATTATCGAAGGACATATATAGGTGGATGAAATAATAAGGTAGATGGACAATTTTTACGGCATCCCTTTTGCCACTTTGTCAATGTTGTGTGAAAAAAGTAAAAGTCAGTGTCTGTGACGTGACGTGTCAGTATTGTTTATGTAAACCCAATCGTTTGATTAATGAATTGTAAATAAGTTTTTGCGAACGAGAAAACAGGACTGGCAATATTCATGTTACACTGGACACGCACGGTAAAATTTGATAATCTTCATTCATTTTGGATTCATTGTGAGTGAAACGCAGTAACTCACGTCCCCTTTGCAATATTTCTCCTGATGCGAAGGAGAATGGAATGTGAGTAAAATTAAGTGGTTTTCTGTCCTTCGTGAACCGCCACCAATTTCCGTAATGTAAAGAGATACATACAATACACCAATATCCATCGTCCACAAACATTTTGTTCAACTATGCGTAATTGCGTAGGGGGTGAAACAATAAGAAACTCCACCACTCGATTATCTTATCTTCCTTCAATTTGATCATCTGACAGGAGCGATTCGACGAAGATACAAAGTGGAAGGATGATGTGAATGCAATTATTTACTCCTCAACTTCTGAAGGAATTGCATGGTCAGATTTGAAATTGAGAATAAAAATTTATTGAATGCGTACCCACACCACGATTTTTTTCTGATTAAATGCACAAACACCAGTGTTATTGCGTGATTGCACGCACTTCGACAGGAACAAAAACAGGTAAAAAACCTCATTTGTCCAGCAGACACTTACGCGTTTTACGAGATTACAAGTGTTTTTGCATGATCAACGATTGCAGCATTGAAATCCTTCCTTAATAACAAAATGATGATGTCGATCGAATAATCCAGTGAATCTTTGATCTTCAACGTTTAATCACATAAAAGAGTCCAGGTGGAAAGCGCACAATAATAAAAATCCTCCATTTGGCCAGTAGCTTATAGGCATATTGGACTAATGAAAAGGGTACAGGAGTCGTTAGCCTTGGAATATTTTGATATTTGATTGAGCCCTCATTTCCTGAGACGCTTCTGCCTCTAAAAGATTGATTTGATAAAAAATTCTATCGCAGTTTAGTCTTCAAGAAGACAGTGTAATTTTTCTCTGTGTATCTGCATGTTTGCCGATTTGCACAAAGTAGCAACAAAAGCCAGCACCATCAACGCCATTACAACCTTTATGATTATGGTTATTACAGGTTTCAAAGATATCTCGCTATTTTATTATTACACACACGCTCTCCGTCTCTTACATCCACCTATTCCGTGTTTTTTGGTACATCTAAAATTCGGCTATCAGAGAAGAGGCACGAATTGCCGATCAATTTCACCTGTCCATTTTTTCCTAATCCAAAAAACCCGAATACTAATACCATAAAAATTCCAAAAAGATGTGTGGTAGCAGTATATGCCGCTACTTTTGTATGCATGTCTTCCTCACTCCAAGTTTTTCTCCGTCTTTCATCTTCAAAGTCCACACACGACGAGCGATTTGCATTCTTGAATGCAGAATTGTTGATTACAGTCATGTAAATATGTACTCACTGATTCTCTCAAGAATCTGTGTAATCAATATGATGATTATTGTAAAATCACAAATTGAGTGTGTACACATGTTTTCTACGTTGTGAGAAGACGCTCGAATATTTACTCACGTGTGGTTGCGGTTTTCCAGTTTTTAAAACCGCACGCATAAATATACATTATTTCCAAATATCAAAAGCTGTTTTTGTCGCAGATGCTGAATCTGCATAGTAATACTAGCAAAAAGTTCGAAAATCGGGCAATTTATGCGATTCTCTCTTCTCTCACATTCTATTCAATATAATGGTAGCTGCAACTAAAATGTTTGGTCAACTTCACATCTTTATAAATTACCCATGTTCAATCATAATCCGATATATTTAGAAAAAAAATCTACAAATAACACGTATCATCATCACACCAGTGTACCTAAGTGCCAGGGTTTTTTGATGAATGACATTTTGCGCGCAGCAGGAATTCACACGATGGTGGTCAAGCATTCATCATGTTTTTCGCCACTTTTTACTCTCAAAATGACTTTGAATTATAGTCAACCCCAAAAAGTTGTCTGCAAACGCACTCATCGCAATAATATTTTTTTTTGTTGGAGAGGTTTGAGTGGATGCTCAACAAAAATCGTTCTTTTTTTAGCCTTTCTCAAAATGGAACACCATTTTCGTACCACACACCAAGGACACCAATTTACTCACCTTTTCAAAGAAAACATTTGAGCGAAACGCTTGAAGCGATTCGGGGCACAGAGTGGAAACTTTTGGAAAGACGATATGTAATGATGACTAAAGCGGATAATAACATAATAATACGCTTTTCCCCTTCCTTTGTGTTTTGTACATTATCATCGTTGCGAAAAAAAATTTGCGTGTCATCTCCCATCATTTTGTACACTCAAGACACAAACTAATCTCCACAATCGCATTAATAACCTTTTAAGGTGTCCATTTAACATCTTCAATTTTTTAGCAAATGAGCTTCAGAAAAAAACGGCATATATTTACACACCTTTTTTCCAATCCTTAGGCTGAGCTTATCCGTTCAACTTGTCCAAAAAGTTGTGTCCATCCTTACAAATTTGATATGATGATTGACTCGTTTTTTTCCTTTCACAAAACAACGTTCACGCTTTGCATATAAATTCCTTTTTGTGTAAAATTGTTGTAAGCACTCACAAAACAAAAAACTAACAAGACGCTCAAAGATGAGATTTTCCTCGTAAAAATATACACCGCACTAAATGAGGGTATATCAGACACGCAATAACTTTTTAATAGGATTATGTATGCATTACATGAAAATCAACTTTGGTGATTATCGGTCAAAATCCGAAGCCTCCTTTGTAACAAGAACAAAACACACGAGTTCACTCTCAAAGGCTCAACTTTGTTTGTTCGAAATTTTTATTATTAACATATTCACCAACTTGTGAAAAACTACCGATGATAAGAGGTCAGCAGCGAGTTGCAAAAGCTGAGTTTATATTTCACCTCCTCAAACTGGAGTGCGTGGTGGGTATTTTTTATTAAAAATTATTTTCTCCAAAAAAACAACTCTTTCACCGTCATGAACTCAGCCGCCTACTTGGTCATAATGAACTTTTCCGTCCTGTTCCTATTAATTACGAGAACACACACATACTCTCACTAGAGTACAACTTTTTTTCCAAAAAACTTGAGGCTTTTGACCCGCTTCCATTTCCGTCCAGGGAGACCCGAAAGAGGTGAGTGACAGAGTCGGAAAGCTCACCAAAAGACAACTGTGCCTCTGATCCAAAGTGAGAAGCGAATTTTGTTGCACACACCACCACCATATACAATTTTTACCCTCAAATAGTAAAAATGTGCAGACCAAAAATACGACGACGAGCGTGGAGCGTGTGTGCTCCTCGTAAGAAACCTAGTAGAGAACTGGAAAGGGGGAAATGTGTCCAGACCCTAGTCAAGCTGTATAATTTTCTACACAATACCACATACACGCTATCTCGCACACAGTTCACAGCAACCCTCACCAAACCGACGTTAGGACGGGAGTGTGCAAACAACAAAATTTTAAGTATACACTACGTACATACTCTGTTGTAGAAGAGGATCAAGAGAGAGCGATGGGATATTAGGGATTTACATACTGAAAGGTGGCCGATATATGAAAAAAGTGTGTAAATGTACACAACACATGTACGCACTCATATGCACACACAAATAGAAGATATATCTTACCTGTACTCAACATCATGAGGATCTTGTCTTATTCTGCAGCAGCTGCATCGTCAATTGAGTCAATGTACATGAAACATAAGAAAAGAGACCGGCAACTAAATTCTTATGCATATAAGAAAGGAGCACGTTACATTTTTAAAGCCGGCCATTTACTCCGTATTTTCGTGCATCATGTGCGTTCCAACAGCCACATATTATACTGGTATATGATTTTAATATATTTCAACTTTAAATGCGTCTTGCAACCAAAAGAGTGAGAGTGTGTGTCTGTTGTTATTTTCGTGGAGATGCATAAAGGGAAATCCCCATCATGGCGAGTGTTATGTTTTTCAATTTTTTTTACACAGAGACGAAGAAAGTGAATGCACTCACGACTCTCTCAAATAAATATATATTATGCAGTTTGAAACTCACATTAACACGCCGAATGTACTCTCGCTTTTCGCACTGAAACATGCATCTTTTATAAGAGCTCGACGGAGGGAGAGAGTTTGTGTGTGTAAAAATAGGGATTCTTTTCGGAGAGAATGGAGGATGACGAGAGGAAGCTGTTTGCGGAGACCTTTTTCTAGTGGATGAGGAATGCCTGAAAGTTTCAATCCTACAAATAGTTTCGGGGTTGTGTAATGCTCACAAAAAAGTGCGTGTAGTGTACACAAAAGTAAAGTTAAAGGACAGCAAAGGTTTGGGATGGAGTATTATATCAGTGTGCGGTATAGTACTGTGAATGTCAGTGGAAGCTCCTACGTTTTTTTTGTGTAGCATTTTATTCGGAGGAAGTGCAGCCAGATACACTTTTTGTTGTGTTTCTTTTGATACGTTGAAAACATTTGACGGATGGAACTAAACAACTTTAGAGACTTTTCTCTAGTTCTCCTCTCCTTTAATGATGAAAATGCTAAATAACTTGTAATTACCATTTTTATAATGTGCCCATTAAATTTCCTGCTTGTTTAATGTAATTTTCCATCATTTGTCACTCCATTAAAATTGGAGTGTCATTTCGGAGAAAAATCTCGTATCGTCTAGAATACAACCGAATTATATGACTCTTGATGCTGTATGAGTCATGCTGACAAATAAGCCATTTTCTCTTGTAGTATTTCGTATCAGTATTCCGGAGAGCAGAAACAAGATGACAGGAACGAATGACAGCACTGTGCTGTGTGTGCGATACCGTTTTCCTTTGGCAATGCACAGTACTGCAGTTGATACGCAATGTCCACGGCACACAGCAGTCTGGTTAGGATTATCGGAACTGTTGTTCATGTCACGGAGCTTGTATTCGTACATTGCACCACCGAAAAAGCAATTTTTCCCATGTCCCCACAACTTTCCCAAATACACTCCTAGAAGACAGAAAAAAATAAACCTAAAATCTGAGCAGATACCCCGAAGTCTCATAAGCTTGAAGAACTGTATGATGCACCACCGAAAAACGGTGGCAATGCACCCACCACCATGTTTCGTATGCATGAATCAGATCAGAAAGAGATTTCAGAGTCATTCACAAAATAAAACTTACATGGCTACTGCCTCTAAGACCCCTCCATCTTTCCTCCATCATTTTTTTCCGCCTCCCCTCCAAAAACAGACAAACTTGGTATATATACTGTATAATAAGTGAGAGCTTGTCTTATTCTTTTTTTTTGGACAATGGGGCACTTTCCTTTCCCATTTTCATCAGAAATGCAGTCGAACACAAAAGCGAATCTTTTGGATGCAGTTTTTTGCTTGCTCATTGGGGTTGCAGTGCATAAATGCATGTATTGAGTATCGAATCACTCCTCGGAGCATTGTTATGACTTTGTCCTTCCAGTATTAATGCATTATGGATGTGCAATCTTAGACAACAATAGTTAGTCTGGAAAAGGAACTATGTATGTGTTCTTATGCGTCTCGATTACTCATCTCATTTCGTTGGGGAGTCATCGGAATAAGATCTAGGGAATAAAAAAATGATACATTTCCTCACATAGTGAAGCGGTTGATGAGCTAAAAACATGAGGACTGGTAAGAAGCAAACTCAAATGAATGTACTGGATATCCTGAGTAATTTTTGAGGAATTGTAATATTTCAATAATACATGATAAGGTTGAGTAACACTAGAAAAAATTTCGTTGTGTGTGATGGGATTCGGCAGAAAATTTCTTACAGGCCTAATTCAGGTTGAGCGACGAATACGAACATCGATAAGTTAAATATACAAAAGTTGAGGTATTTAAGATGGTATAAGTTCTTTTTAGTTTAGTCTGTCATTATTATTTAACCCGTAACTCACCACTTCCTCCTCCAACTGATGCCAGTCTTGGGATGTCGGACTTGTATTTGAAGTAGTTTCATCCACTCAAATTCACTTCACCTCGACCCTTCTCTTATTTCCTGAACTTGAATTCGACAAAGGACAAAAAGGCAGTGAGGAAGACTCCTCATAAAAGCGTCGAAACTCGAGAGTGTTATGGAAGGGAAAAGTTTATAAATTAGAGTTTTGCATCCATGCAAAACTCTAATTTCTAGAACCAGTGCGTCAGCTTAGAGATGACTTCTCTATATCTCTCTAATTGTTTTTTTCTTTGTAACTTGCCTTCAAGCCTTTTGCTCATCGTTCTTTCTATATTCATAGTGCATATAAAAAACCCGACTCCTCCCAAGTCCCTCACCCTCCACAACTACATCCCCGGCTTGAAACGGTATATTTTATTTATGGAAGAGAAAGAGGCGAATTGATAGGATGCGAACCAGATTACATGTCATGCATAATCATTATTTTTTACAAGCTCACACACAAAGGTATTTCACAAACAGGCTCACGCACACGTCTCCCGAAGTCAGAGAGAAATGTTAAATGAAAAGCTCAAGTTTTTATTTACTCTTCCGCTTTTTCTTAGAGGCAACGTCCTTTTCAACATCACGTGTACACACTTCTGTATTTGTTGAAGAGACAACTTTTACTCATGCATCTCGAGATTCTTCTGCTGCGGTGGAGGAACAAGTGGAAATCTGTGTGGTATAAAATAGTTTTCAAGGTTTTCTCTCTAGAGTCTCTCAAAAATCGAAATGAATTTTCCCAAGGAAATTTCTTCCTTCCTCATCCTCACTTTCTGCGGGAAAATTTTTAGAAATGCAGTTTTGTTTTGCGGAGCCCACTTCCAAGGGGGAAGATGATGATTACTTATGCATTTTCCCAACTTTCCGATTTTCTCTACGAAGAGTGTCCAATGTATATGAAAATCATATAATCAAATTTCCCATCTTCCCAAAAGTCGAGACAAATTTAGCGCACACAAGAGGAAGAGGAGGAACTTGCTCCGAAAAAGTTTTTGGAAGTTGTGTGTCTTTCGGTGTGTGGAGCTGCCATGTTGTAATCGTATTTATGAGTAAACTTGACTTTGACAGCAATATTTCTCTCTGCCTCATCTTCTCTTTCTCAACTAACAAGCTATTTTCTGAAGGATGAGCACCAGCAAAAAAAATTGCTCACATTTTTAGATTCCTTTTATAACATTCACTGCGTTTGGTTTGAAGTGCAATATGCTTCCCTGTCGTCAGTCAGTCTCATTCATTTTGATAGAAAAAGAGCGAAGCAACCTTGCGAAGAAGGATGATTATAGAAGGAACAGCTTTCCGGTTTTCTTGAAATTCTTGACAGAAAGAGAAATGTACGTGAAGACAAAATCTCTTGGTTTATGTAGAAAAAAGGAAAATTGAAATGAAACGGAAAAATATAAAGTTGATTGACAAACTCAGTATTTTTTTCGTCTCTGGGTGTCGATTCGTGAAGAGAGACATTTCAAGTTTTTAAAGAAGACCTGACAGTAAAATATCCAAAGTAGGTTTCTCCAATTTTCACAAGCGTTCGTCTTCATGCTTTGATTTGACAAACCCCATATTTTTTGGAGACAAGGTAAGATCGAAGCTGACAGGTTGGGCAGACTACGACAGACTGGAAAAAAATTATAAATAAAGACAACGAATGATGGTTTGTTGACAATTCAGAATAAAACGAAGGACGTGCCACACAAGTCGAGACTGGCAATCGGTGTAAACTGTAAACGCTTCAGATTTCAAACAGAACCGAGTTTCCTCTCATAAATAATGAATGTGCAATGCACCAAATGCCGAAATCCCAGACAAGAATTCAACTCATTTCGGAAGACTCTCAGAACGCTCAGAACAAGCGTGTTTCACCAAATGAAGGAGAATCGGAGTAAAGCTCTAAAAAAAGTTGAGTAACACACTCCACGACATCGTGTAATTTATATATGTGAAACAGATTTCGGCAAGTTTCTCATGTCTTCCCCCACCGCTGTCCCTTATACTCTTTTGATCCTGTTGTCGTCACCATTCTCTTATTTCCTTGTTTTTGTTTTCAAGAGAAATGTGATGAGGGTGGTCTCTCCTTCGATTTCGTTGATTACCAGCACAGGAAAGGGAATGTGCGTACCATTAGATTTTCAGACAAAAGCAACGTGGGGACACGAGTCTGACGCTCACATTTCTTCACACCGTGTGCCATGTCAGTTCGGAACGGTATATAAATCTTTAGAGAGAGAAAACAAGTCTTGGAACATGTATGTGTTCTCGACTTCCCCTTTCTGTCATAAATACATTTACCTCCGGTTTTTGTCCCTTCGTTGCACTAATGAATGAAAACTGGACACGATGATATGACGGTAATTTCGGTGGAAATTTCCTCCATTGCAGAAAAACACATAAAAACACCGTTGTCGCCGTCCTCGGTGTCCACTTTGAGAACCCCCTCCGCATGCCATCATTACTCCAAGTGTTTGAATGACCACCTCGAGGAAAATATGAGAGGGGTAAGGGTTACCATATATTTTACTCGTCAGCATTATTAGGATGAAAGGGGTAGTCCAATGAGAAATGACATCACGTGAAAAATTAACGCACACGACTCTGACATAACGATAATTCGTAAATGTGCGTCTCTCCGTGTGCACACACACTCGTTTTCAACACCGAAACATCTGTAGTAATCATTTTGACAAGGAAACCCCCACGAAGGAAGTGCCTTATCCGCACACAATACATCCGGAGTGGGGCGAAGGAAGGGGGTCGCTTATTGCGTGAACCACGTCCTTCGATTATGATTATGGGAAAGGTAAGTGAAAAGAAGTATATATTTTTTAGGTTTCATACAATGCTTGTTTTTTTATCCATTCTTCCGTTTAATGTAATAAATATACAACCTTATGAATGAGGATGTGGTGTCACTCTTTATTGTTAGGAGTCCAGTCATCAACTCATTTCAGCTACGCCATCAGGCCATGTCCGTTTTGAACGGTTATTAAATAAAGGATATGCATGCATACATGCAATTTTTATGTTTCGGTGAATAACAAAAGAACATAGGCTTTGTGTGGTATGCACCTTTGAAAGTACAGTCGACTTTGGTGACAGCAAACAAAGCGAATGCTGGACAGCATTTATGGCTAGTGACGTGTACCCCTCGTTAATCTGTGTTCGTGAGAGCATTCTCATTCAAATTACTGGGAGTTGTCTTCATCCATATGGATATGTCCAGGAGTGCATGCTCAAATCACACTGGACGGAATATGTGGAGTGTACCATAAATGTGGAAACGGGGCTCATAAACTTTTTACCTGACAGACGGTAAGAGAAAGTCTAAATAATCGAAGAGAGAAATTATATAAGGTATTCGAACCGAGAGAGCGGATAGGAATCAGTATACATAAAAGGATATATAGAAGAACGGTGTAATTAGCAGAAGTCAATGAATATTTCATGGTTGGTTCAGTGAAGCACGATTTGGTTTGGAAAAGTAAAGTGCAATAGGTCAAATTCAGCAAATTTCACAAATAACTTATGTTGAGCTCTCGAAAGCGGATCTCGTCTAAATATGTGTTTAAATAATGCTTTGCGTGGGCGTGATATATTTTGTCGGTTTCGTTAAAAAACGTCTTTCCATTTCCAATCAAATCCAAAAATATACTGAAAAAGCGAACAACGAAAGTTGTGCAATCTGGATATTATTATTACCATGCTAAAAAGGATGTTTTTCACAGGATAATTAGTTATTAAGGACACAGTGTGATGACACGCTTATTATGCATACCACTAATAAACGTATATACATTGCATTGTATCCAGTGTGGCCTGTCTCAATGGGACATCCATAACAGTATGAAAATGGCGAAGAATAAACCGTTTCATAATGGCACATTTGTATCTAATTCGCCCGCAATGAATTGCACATTGTGCTACAGTCATACCACCCCGAACACATACCATACTTGTCAACAAGGGAATACGATTATGTTATTAGCAATTTTGCTGGAAGGGGGGAGAAAAATGAGTTGTCTTTTTAGGCGCATGAACCACATTTTCATGACTCAGC
>JAHZMW010000582.1:0-12539 GCA_027743745.1 Alloscopus bannaensis | reverse complement strand
CGCGTATTGATTAGTACTGTAGCAGAGCACTTATTTCTGCTACGTGGCCTACACTTTGTGAACTAACCACTGTATACGACACGGAGACAGATTTGGAAAGAGCTCTGCAATTTGCCGTGAAAGAGGCAAAATAGTCTCTCCAATGTTCACTCTCCGCAATTCCGCAATCGCCATCACCACTTCAACTGTCTGCTTCTGCAGTATGTGGGATGTGTGTTGCAAATTGCAAAAAAATTGGGACTTGCCCTTTCCACTTAATAACTAACGATATGGATGAAAAACATATATTATACAAACATATGTATGCCAGCAAACCCTTGCTTGCTGTACTCTTCGCAAACGGGCGTTTTGAAACATTTGTTAATCTTAAAGCGATAATATGCTTTTGCTCACGTATAAAATTTGACAAAATGTTGTTGAAAGCTAGAATGCACGAATAGTATAGTATACCACTATACCACGTATATACGTCAAGTGAACCTTAAATCTGCTTCGTAATGCAACACAATGGATGCTTAGAAAAATGCTAAACCCCGAAATAGATTAGCATCTTGCAGATTTCCATATGTACATAATGGAAACAATGAAGGAACAATGGTCAATTCGTGCTACTACTGCACTTTGCTGAGCCCGTAATATTACAGCGTCCAGGAAAATGACTCTTAACAACTATCGACAAAGACGATCATTAAAGTTGCATGCGAAACACTGATGCCCAGAAATTACTATGTTGAAGTTCATTTTTAACATTGAGCATTTTGCGAACCCTCATCGACATACACACCAGAATAATACACAGTCTCGGTTGTTTTACTGTAAACTGGTATGTATCTAACATAATTGCATGTGTTTGAGAAAAATTGTACACGACATTACTCCACGTAACACTGCAGTTTTACACAACAACTCACAAGGAATCTTTATTTTACCCACAGATTTTCTCTGAGATGCGATGACAGGGCTAAACATTATACTACTTCCTCGTCACGACGAGTCACCTTTTGCCTTATTTCGACCAAAAAAACTTACGGTTCCTCTAATGGTCAACAGCCATAATGTGGGTTTTTTTTCTGTATGCGCTGAAAATACACAATATTGTATCCCTGTTCTCTTAAAAATGTTTCTCAAACCATTCAGCCATCCTTCCTTCCTCTAACAGTTTTGTCATCATCGACAAAAAACTTTAACATTTAACACTACTCATATTTTTGTTGAATACCTGCTTTTGCATTCCCATTACTCCATCCACGGATAATATTAATTGTACGAGTGTAAATTGTACTGTTATCACGGACTGTTTTGTTGTAGTTACAACTCTTCTCGTAGTAATACGTAGTCGTATAGTTATGATACGCATGACCATGCAAATTGTCAACTGTGAAAACAGTTATAACAAAAAATAATCTTCCACTCCTTCCGTTGACTCGCTCCATGCATAAGCTACAATATCAAAAGTAGGTGTGTTTGTTATGGGGAATTTAATTAAACCGTGTTGACTTCACGGTGTAAGTATGCTAATTGAATCAATCCAATCAAGGTGGTGCCTCCTCTCCTCTGCATATACGTATCACCACATACTTCCGAGAATTTAATAGTCTAATTACTGACAAGCTTTAATTCGACACACGGCTTCACTCTTGAAGTCACGACTTTTTAGGGTTCATTTGTTGGGCGGTTGAGGATAGACCTTCTCTTCGGACACGGCTGCTCTAACAATCCTTGGGTGATTTTCCGTTACCCCTCACCCCTAAAAATCTCGTAATATGCAATCAGCTCTCTCGTCTCTCTAACTGAAAAGTGACTAATTTTTTTCGCGGACTCTTTTTGTGTGCATAATCAAATCAATTTGTAAATCCTCCTAAAAATCTTTTCAAACAATAAATCTGTCATTAGCGAATTCCATTTAAAATTGAGAGGTGTGTGTGTGCACACACTTCATTCTATTTTCTTTGGCGAGTCAAATGAAATGTAACAGTTCTCGACGGCTGACAAGCGTACCTATATTACGATTGGAATGCAATATTTGAGCGATAAATTTTTCATCGCCACCAACTAAGGCGGAGATCTTATGCCATTTGGCCACCATTTACCATTACATAATGCACGCATCAAGGGGACCACTACGAGTATTACAATCTTATCAGATTCATTAAAAATGGCATTTTCGCTGTGCTCACACAGCGAGTGCTAGCAAATAATCAGTTTTACCCATCTACGACTGTGTAACAAAAGAAACTGTTGATGTTCAACCAACTCTGCGCGCTTGCAAATGGAAAAATAAGTACGTTATTGCTGAGAGAGTATATTTTTACCTCTCTGTGTGAACGAACAAATATGAGCAGGCAAAAATGCAACTAACCCCCAAATCCATATTATTTTTTATCACAATTTCTTACAATTGTACTACTACCACCTCAAAAAGATGCTCAAGGCCTTAGGTACACGTTCCCTTACTTCTCGTTTCGCAATCCACAAAGTCATAACTTTTGCCCATTCACGTCATTAAATTAGTGTACCACGTATGGTGTGCGTATAGGCAGCCCTTACGAAAATAAAGAGAACTGTACTAGTTCGCCATAAATAATAGAATGAAGGATTGAAAATCCGGGCCTCTGTGCCTCAACACAATAAAGAACCAATATCGTTCTTATTACTAATGATTGCTGTTACGAATGCAGAGACAGAACGAGTATTATATTGGATTGTATTCATTATACGTTATGCCACATTCTATTCCTATTATTCTCGGCATTGTTGAGCCAAAAGTCGTGTCTTCTGACAAATGTGTGTGCTCATACCAGCATAACTGCTGATTGTATTAATATTCTATATGCTTGGTGTGCTGTATGTATGTCATGAAAAGCAGATCCCTGTATATTACTTTTCCTCTGACTGTTTACCTATGGATCTGACAAATCCGCTGCTTCTTGTCAAAAGAGGATCATTTTTCATGTTGATCATATTGCATATGCATTCAACGGCGCATGCACTAGATTTCATTCTGCTAAAAAATCGTTGTTTGCGGAGAAAAGCCCAGCACTTTCAGTCCATCAGGGAGATGTGCATTATTTAGAGACACAATTTCATTATATGAATGATTGTGTCTCGCATGTAATATCTAAAAATTTGACATTGGTCTACTTTTCACGGTGAACCCCCAGCGATCACGACTAGGACTCAATCACAGTCTTTTTTTGAGCCACATATCGCGAACTGACTGTGCAAAACTGAAGCACAACTCGTATCGTGCTCAGAGAGAACAGTAAGGTACCAAATCCGCCCCCTGTAATTATTATCGAATACATGTTTTCATGTGAAGTATCAGGTCGCACCAGAAAACAAAATGAAAGCCGTTCTTGATCATTTCATGGTAAGTATATATTGTGCACCAATTCAGTCTTGTTCACGTGAGCTTGATCTGATTTTCCATATTTTCGAACGCAGAAACTGCACCACTCTCGTCACAAAAAGGGACGATAAAGCGTGCGCCACAAGATTTTGCCTTCCATGAAGATGCGGTGCTGATTGATGTATGACATGATGGTTTAGTATCAAGACCAGGACCACAATATATATTGCGAATGTGCCAATTTCTGATCTATTAATATTTATGACACTTAATCGCCATTTATGTGCAAAGAGATGCACCTAAGCTACACCTTGAACGGATGACGGACGAAGCCCAACAGGAAAAAAATCCTGTTTCACGGTTAACCTTCGCAATACGATACAGCCCACACACATAGACACAAGGCGACATTTTCGTGTTGATACTGATATCAAAAGCAATTACGTCGCAAATCTGCACTCATACAAATTCAACATGAATATCATCTTTCACCTCGAAATCAACTTGAGTGTATAGCAGTCATTATTGCATTATACACAGAGTCTTGTATCGAACAAGGAAAATCCTCCTGATTACACAGTCACCCCCATCATATCACCGTCCTGATGTCATGAAGATGTGGTCAGTCCGGCCTGAAAAAAAGTGTGTAGGAAGAGAGTTCGGTTTGGCGACGCCGTGTTGCCCATCCTCTCTTGACATTTTACAATGATTAAATGTTCTGGAATGCCCATAATCTGAAAATTTGGTAGGCTTGACCGGTATTTGTGTGTTCTTTATACATCATGAATAAATATCGTAGAAGATGGGCAGGGTCAGTGGCATTTCGTGTTAGTTTCATGAAGCAAGCTCTCGCAATTTTACGACCAACTCTTGTCGTACGTAAACTTTTTGCTTTTAAACGGCATACGAGAAATACTCGCTCATTTCCTAAAACTTAACAGACCATAGCGTAATGTCTTCTTCAAAAGGGCAGTGGGAGCCGCCGGGATATTTGTTGTAAAAACAAATCACATACAAAGAAATGTTGAGGAATAATGTATCAAAATGACTTCACATTAATCTTGTATAGACTGCATCGGAGGAGGAAAATATGTTTGCCAAGTGCCAAAAGTGATTTTTTCACAACTCATCTTGTTTTGCACACAAGACGTGTGACAGTTGCAGATTTAACTTGTACTTCAAGTAAGTTTTACGTTACGCAGTGAGTCAAACGAAACAAGAAATATGAAAGGAAGAAATGTTGACTGCCACGCGGATGCACGCCTATCAACTACTAGCACCCAGTCGTGAGGATTGTTATTACTTTCCCTAAATGGTGCCCTTATTATACCATACCAGTTCAGTTTTAAAAAATCAACGTAACGCAAGGTGAAACCTAGTCGCATTAAGGTTTGCGTCTATATCAAAAGTAATGTACTCACATTTTAGCGACCTGATACATGCGCGCTCGACGAATCGTATTGTGAGAACTGAAAAATTGTGAGTGAAATGTGTGAAGCAGAGTGCCTGAGAAACACGACTGAACATTATCGAAAATGTTTGCTCATCATCGAGCCACATCCATTTTTAAAAGCGGATTTCTGAATCAAATCAGAAACTTTCGAAAGGCACGACAATAATATGCAAAAATCACGTGCAGCGCACTGCAAAAATTGTTGGATGCTATTATATATTCACATGAAAATGTTTTAGATGAGCACTGAGGCAAATGAGAGCGTTACATCTGAATTTAATACATATTATTCTGAATTTTATCTTAATAAGCAATATATCAGTACGATGTGCCGACACAATACGAAAGTTATATCCTGAAGAGCGTTCAAAGTTGAAAAGAAAAGTTTTCCACTTTTAATTTTCGATTACCGCTTTTTATGGAATTGGAATATTTTTCAGACTTTTATGTAAACTAATGAAATCCGCATAAAGAAAGGGACGGTTCGTTGATTATTGAAGCATTGTGTTCGAAGAAGACGAGAGTCAATCTTGAGAGCTCTGTAGAAAAATTATTCAATGGGTTTTCTTTCTCCCTCAATCTCTTCAACTAACTAACCACGATTCGTACATTGCGAGCGTTGTTCTGCTGCAGCGCGAGAAAGTAATAATGAAAAGGAGAAGTGTAACAATTCTAAGTAAGGAGGTAACAAAAAATAGGCTACTCATTGAGAAATGCCAAGACACAATAATAGTCCATCTTGCCAATCACTCAGCTCTCGAACTCATTGTTGTGCGCTTATACAAACTTTGTTATGTGAGGATCGTTATATCGGCATTATCACAGCATCATCATCATATTGCATGATGTCAAATTCCGAGTCGTCTTCTCATACCTCTTCTCCTCACGTACTTCGGAGAACGTGTATAGGATATAACACTCGCAACGAAGTACTTGTACAATTGGCCTATACCCTTCATATTCATAAACCTTATCGGCTGTCAGTAAGCCTAAAAAACGAAGAGACTTATGTTTCCCTATGTCCGCTAAAAAAGAAATCGGCATGCTCAACAGAGGGTGATGGAGTAACAAAGTAAAGATTAGGACAATTGAAGGCACTAAAAATGTTTTTGTCGTGTCATCATTGTCAATTCACTCACGACTCACGGTTAGAACATGGGCAACTTAATTCCAGGACAAGACTTATTTATGACACACATCGAAAGAGGTGCGTTTATTTATTTCTTTATTTCCTCTGTCAGGCTTAGTTTTAGCCGCTCATGCGTGTTGAAACTCAAGCTTTCCAAGTCTCTTAAAGAAGTGAAAAACACGAGGTACGCAAAGAAACAACAAAGTAAAAGCCTGCTGACTGTATAAATGCATGCATGGTTATATGGTACGCACTGAAGCAGCCCAGATTTTCTGGATGATGATCGGCAGCTAATTTTCTGTTTAACAATGAACTTGAACAGCTTTCCACATCTCTCTCCTTTGTTAAGATTGAACCAGGAGCAAGGCACAAATACAAGAACATTGCTCTCTGCAACATCATCATCTCATTCTTTTCCACAAGACAGACAATTTACATAAAACATGGTCCTCATCTCTTCTCACGCTGACAGCAACAACAGTCCCACAGACGGTTGAGCAAACGTAAGGTTATTACACACTTTGATTCCACGCCAGGATGACTCGACTGGCCTAGTCAACTTAATAACAAAAAGACAACCAACGTCCTCAAAAAAAATCTTAGCACTTCTCTCCCCCGACAAGTCTCCATGATCATTTTCTTCATGGATGAAAGAGAAGAAAGGGGTTAAAAGGAAAATTTAGTGGACACTCAAGAGGGAGAGTAAAACTACATCGACAAAAGATAAGAGGCGATGCTACTGTCATTTCATGTTACTTTAGAGAAGAGAGGGAGTAAAATAGGTCTTATGGAACTATATTACCATTGTCGATTCACCTTCGGAAAATCTTATTATGCAAGTTGTACGCATTGCTCATCGTCTCTATCATCATCATGTGCTATAGCGTAATGTACCCCTTTTTTGTTGGTACAGGTTGTTTTTCTCTTATAATATCCTATCGTGGGTGCAGATGAGCGTACACACTTATTATACAAACATCTTCTCGACGATAGCAGTGTCTTAAGACTTGATGAACTCAAAATATTTCTCAAAACGAAAACTCCTTCTGTTCTTGCTTACCGCACCGTGTAATATATGCATTCACTCTCAAGCTCACCAGCACGAGGGAACTCACTCTCTCGGGTTCCCTCTCTGTTTATGGAGTGAATTCCATTTTTTTACTCTTTCTCTCTTGACAGGTATACACAGGTTAACCATGTACCATGAGAGCTACAATAATGGTATAGATATAAAACAGAAGAATAATTTAACTTTTGGAACATCTCACCATAAAACCAGTAACTGAGACAAACTGGTATAGAAAGAGTACACGATATTTTGTAAGAGAACCCGAGTATCGTCAGAAAATGGAGAGATTTTATCAACTTCAGTTTAGGAACCATCAGGGAAAATGCAAGCCACAAAAATACATCATGTACCTTATATGACCACATGCTTCGCCACATTTTGTACTTCTGTTTAAACACAGACGAAAATACGAGTGTACTTGTACTGATTTTACAGAAGAGACCAAACCACAAAAATACAAGGATGAAACAAGGTACAGGTACGACACCATGTATCCACAAGAAAAACGGGGATAAGGTTTACTCTAAGTGGGCTCATGAGCAAAAAAAAGGTGTTTGCTGGATAGTCAACTCAATCGTTTTGCTGGTTTAGAAAAGTGTTTGTTGATTACTGAATGTGTAAGGAGATGATTGGCCTGATCTCGGTGCACAACCAATCCAGTATATATTAATAGCATGTACAGGGAGAAATGATCTTGAAGAAAATTCTCGCTCATCAGTATCACCTCAAAAGTTGATAATATCCTTTCTGCTTCCATATTGGAGTAAAAACGTGGTTGTAAATGAGTTACAAATATCGCCAAAGGGTAAATGGTGGAAAAGGCGAAGCGGCAAGAAATGATGCAGTTTTTTTGGTGAGTTCGAGTCTCTCGAGATTTACTTTGCATGTTGTACACCGTCTTTCAGCAGCACAGACAACATCACATCAAAGTGTCTCTGAACTGATTCAGGTAACAATGCGAAAGGCAAGGCTAAGTCGAAAACTTAGGCAATCGTTGTAATGTAATCGTCTACAACAAGATACAAAGTCAAGGGAAGACAAAAGCGAAGGTAAGCGTACAACAACGTGCTGGTATGGATATTGAGGATGGTTTATGCTGAGGTATGTACACAAAACAAGATAGCGTGATATGCATGCACACAACGTGAAGGGAAAAAAGATCTTATAAAAGCGTCTATATAGTAGCGTTTGCTATATGTGCGTCTACTTGTATATATGGGTATAGATACAAGGTTGATGTGTGTACTTACGGGTAGTTCAATGGACAAGTCAGTTCCATCCAAGACGATAACCTTACAAAGAATATAGTTTTTGTTGGACTTGTAGTGCTGTTGATTGTGTTGCGGTGTTCCTCCTGTAGCTGGTTGCACCTTTTGAACACTCGCCTGGGCGTTCCTTCCTTTACTTCTGCGGCTTAGAAATCTCAACATTGTGAAGCCTCTCTCTTTTCGTCGTCGTCTTCAACACTTCCCGAAATCTCTCTGTGGCTTACATATGTGCACCCTTACACCGAGAGAGAAGCAGAGTCGCTATCCCAATGTATGGTAATTTCCTTGCTAATCTGCATCGGAGGCGATTGCTGAGTGTGTGTTACCCTTTGATTAATTCAATCAAGGAGGAGAGTAATTATTTTCAACTTATTGATGACGATGATGAAAGTCGTCTTCTGGCGCTGCTGGGCGAAGCGTTGCGTGAATGGAGCTTTGATCTGCTTGAATAAATTCAAAATTAACGATTATCAGCACTCCCTTTGTCTTGTACGAGTTGTTGTGAGGATGCGTTAACCATGAGCATGCTCACGTAAATGCGTGAGGAAATTACAAACACAAGGGTTTGGAAGAGAAGAAAAATGTCTCGCCAAGGTGCAATTTTATGGGGAATGCTTTTTTTATTATTATTTTAAAGTGTAACTTTTACTGGTGAAGAAGGGCATTCGTTAAGATGACGAGGAGGTGACGACTTTTCAGAGGTGATTATGATGACGAGAGATGACTCGTCAATGTGTGTGTGTATACTTATTCAATCAAAAGGAAGGAATATCATTAGAACACCAAATGATCTTTGATGGGAATGCATAATACTTAAAAATGAGCTTGAGGATGGGATTCTTGTGGTGGAGAATGTTGTTTTTACTTTTTGCTTTTATATTCCATTTGTTCACGGCTACATTAGCTTTTTTACTCTTCCCCAAGTCCTTTTTAGATTTATAAATGGGTGTTGTAACAATATCGAATGTGAATTCGATAATGATGTTATCACTGATCACCTTTTTATTATTTCAGAGAAGTGGTTACATTAATTCGAACAGTGACACGGCCCAGAGACATGCATATACAATAGTACATGCTAAATCCAACAATGGAAGCTTTCCTTTCGATGAGAGAGGAACTTAATAACTAAATTCTATTCAGCCGTTCAGCCATTTAGTTATCACTCCCTCCACCATGTGATTTAATATTACCATTAGCGCATAGGTATCCGTAAATTCTTAGTGCCACCTCTTCATTCGACGCAACAAGTCTATCTTGAGGCTTTGGGGTCCTTTCTAATTTGTAATCATTTCAAACCATCGCATCTTTCAAAGATGAAAGAAAGACGAGCTTTACAGCGTTGCTAGCTAAAGGGCTGACTTGTAACTTGTAAGACTTATTTTATAGGGATAATAAAAATAAGGATAATTTACTGATCTTAAAATGTTTTATACCACCTTTAAAGTGTTGTTGCTCCTTTATATTTTCTGCTCATCAAGCCTAAATATAGGGTTTCGTGATGTGTCCGTCAGACCTCACGATGAGAACAATTAGGCACAAATGGTGATTTACGGTAGTGCGCGCAGGACGGATTGCGAAGTACGAAACGCACAAACGTTCCAAATCTGCTTGAGCAGATGCAAACGATATACACAGATATAACTTTTGTAGTAAATCGATGCGTATTTTGCAAGTTATGCTGTCATCTTTGTTTATATAAATTCCCAGTCATTAACACTTGGCTGACAGAGAAACGTCAGCGTTCTCCTTACGACAGGAGCTAGGAAGACAAGATGATTTTCTTAGTTGTTGATTTGATGTCTCCAACTTTTCACATTTATCACTTCTCATGCAGATCGACAATTGTCTGGCGATGCGTTTAATTGCAGACAAAGTAGACACAACGTAAGCTGCCAACGCACATTCCAATCACTCATGGAGCGAATTATTACTCGCACTCCTATGCTTCTACTTCAAATAGCAGTGCTGATGATGATGAATTATTTTTGCAGACTTTTGCGCAACTCTCTGCTTCCAGCGTTATAATCAAAGTATATAATTAGGAAGGGGTCTTTTAGCACGCCAATTTAATACCAAGGTTTTCGCGAGAAACAAATGTGCACAATCACTTTTTTAAAAAAAACAAAGAAATTCTCTCTCAACGAGTTTGCATGCTTAAGCCGAAATATAAAGGGTTACAGACTACAGAACTCGTGTGTTCTATGTACTCCAATTTTCTGTGCTCTGGTATGCAAAAGAACGAAAAACACGCCCTCAATCTGTGCAATTCAGTCCGTGGTCCAAGTCACTTGAATGTGAACACCTCCAAAAATGCAAATTTTCTCTTTCCAAAGTCACAACGAGGACGGTAATAATTCCGGGTTTTCCAGCCACGTTGAAAAGCACTTAACGTTTTTACGGACGTATTGCACACATTAATTTACGTTTTACAAGCGCATGTTTTTCTCCTCTCACAAGGTTACACATCGTCTGCACATTAGCTGACTTCGTAGAAAGGTGAAGAATTCCTCAAGTGTTTTGCTTTAAACCCTTGGAAAGCGGAAGTTTTTACCTCACTGGCAGTGTTGACATTTCCCACCTGAACCCCTCCGCATTTACTCACATTGCACACTTTCACAGAGAAGAGTGAGAGAATGAATATAAAACTCCTTCAGGTTATTACGGTAAGGCTGAGAAGGAGCGCATATAATAATATGTGACGTTACGGACGGATATTATTATTGGAGTGGAAGGTATATAACCTGAGAATGTTTGCGGTGTGATGTTTGTCTCCCACCTTCCTGTTGTGAACATATAAAAAAGTGTGTACGTATGCAATACCTGGGAGCTGCAGGCAGGAGCAGCGAACGAAGCACTCTAACTTAACTGACTGATTCCTTTGCGACTACAACACAAAACTTGATTCTCTTCTCACACAAGCTCAACGGACTATGAAAAATCTCCAAGAAAAAAAAGGAATGAGCGGACGTACACAACAATGCTGGTAGAATATGATGATTGCATTGCTCACGTAGAGTGTTCTAGCATCAAATACAACTTACGTTCCTCATCCTTACACATGTATTTCAGCATTGGGCGAACATGGGAAAGAGAACAAAAGCACATGCAACGCAAAGCCTATCACAGTTTTGAGTAACCAGTTAGTGAAGTGTGGAATGCATGAGCGAGATTTAGGGTTTGACCAGGTAAGCTTACAGAGTTGGATGCTTGTAATTGTAGAGTGCACAGGTTGTGGATACATATTACTATTTGGCCATCATCATCCGTTTTTGACGTTACGTAAGCTTCATAGTTAGGTGCTCACATGAAACTCAATAAGGGATGGAATACGGCATAGTTTGAAGGAGTCACACACTTATTCCGATGTATGCATACTATATTTTACATTGTTACATTGTATTTCATATCTTCAATCACGATCATCATCACAAAGGTAGTCTCACAAAAGAGCAAAAAAAAGCACGAGTGAGTCAGCTTTACTCAATATTACTCACCGACTCGCTTCTTGTATTTCAGATTGAAAGCCACTTCCACAAGTAGTAAGCAGCAGTTGCTCAATGCGGAGATACGTCGAGGTGGTTCATGTGTATAACTGCTGCCATTCTAGCATAAGACAACAACATCAAACGTCTACCTGTGAATCAAATGCGTAGATTAGATAGAGATTGATGAGTGCATTGAATCCAGCTAAGTACTTGTGGTCTCCAACGGTTTACCCATTGAGTGTATCACAAGGAGCTGGTAATGTGTAGAAGGTCTGTTTAGACGGTTTAGACTGCAACAGGGAGTATGGATGTACAAAGAGTAATTCATTCAGGCATAGTCCACCATGCAACCAATAATTCCGTCGAAGGACTGATCTTCGTGTGTGCTCAGGGACCTTAACTTGCAAAAGCATTTTATAGAAGGGATCAGCGTAAATAGGACCTCTGTTTTAATTAAATGCAACCATGTCGTTCTTACGTTTTGCGCATATATTTGTTCGAAACAAAAAGGAGGGTAAGTTGAAGGGCCGGCATAGGTAATTCAAGAAGAATTATGTATTCGTTATGCATATGGTTTGTAATACATGATTTTTTATGCAAGCTGGCTTTGCTGATTTAGACTAAATGTTAGCCCTGAGTCAGTACTGGTGATACAAGCCGTTTGGAATGAGGACAATTTAAAAGAAAATGAAAACAACAATCTTTCCACCAAAAATAGTGAATAATGATTCGGAGAACCTTCAATCTCAGTTCAATCCATCGCAACAACACCTGAGTCAGCAT
>JAHZMW010000581.1:0-15283 GCA_027743745.1 Alloscopus bannaensis | reverse complement strand
TAATCGATTACTTTTTTAAAATAAACTAATTTGTAATTTGTAATTGAATTTTAATGAAACGGGAATTGTAATTGGTAATCTGTAATCGTAATTGGACTTTGTTGTAATCTTCCAAAGCCTGGCAGAAGGGCATATTGCAATTACTTCCTTTTGATAAAAGGTCGTATTGTATTTACTAGTCTGTCAAAAGACCGTATCCGCTTTTTTTTGAAAATTTCAGGAAACCTTTTTTGTTAAACATAATGTTTAACAAAATGTTTAAGAAAAAAAGGTTTCCTGAAATTTTCAAGAAAGCCAATACCGTATTTTGACAAAGTAAATACAACAATATGCCCTTCTGCAAATAAGCGAGTGATTTGGGAATTGGACACTTCATGTACGCTAAGTTTTATAATCATTAATCAATAAAAAATCTGAAAAATTTTACAATTAAGGTTTCACCTCACTAATTTACTGTCTATTAGATAAAACCTGGAGTTCGGGCTATCATACTGCTTCATTCAAGCGCTAAATTAACACTATCGAGCGTGAAAAGACCACTTGGCGGGAGTAAGTTGGTGGATTCTTAAATTTCTAAGGACTGTACTCCGTGTTTCTTGTACTCGTATGAACAATGAAAGGAGATGCATGCAAGTTGGCTGGATCGTGCTTTTACTTGGCGCGTGTATGTCTCTGGACTCCAGACCGACTTTATCCTCATTTTGAGATTTTACCGTCGACGAAAACAAGTTGACTAAAAGCTCTTAACGCGTAACGGTATTAGGTTAGTGTGGAAACTAATAAACGAGAAAGACAATAAATACTGGGAGTCGAGATAATTAATTTTTAGATGACATTTTGCTGTTTTTTCAATTATTAGGAGTAATGGACAGGAAGAAAGGAAAACGTGTAGCGAAAGGAAGGCAAGGGCATCGGCCTGGACTTCGGAGTGGCACACAAGATTCAGAATTAGGACGACAGGCTACTTCTTCGGCTGTTGAAACTACCCAAGTTGTAAGGTCACAAAGTCAGGTCACTTCATTCGTGGGCCATCCTGGAGAAAGGGTGAAAAGCTGTAGGAAATCACAAACTGACAATTCCACCAAAAATCCTTTTGTCAAACTAGAGGCGCTCAATCCCAACGTCGTGGAAACTCTTCGAGCTTCGTCAACCTTCCGGACCCTCGTCGAGTTCGGGGAAGTTAAACTGGAGCAAAAGATGGAAGCAATTGAAAGACCTAATGACCATGATTACTTGAACACAATGACTGAAACTGTGAAAGTTGAACCGAAAATGGAAGTCAAGTTGGAGCCGAAAACGGAGCCGGACGTGGAAGTAGCAAGTGGGGCCACTTGGCCCGTGAACTCGGAGAGGAATGTAGTGGAGGAGATTTTGGGCGAGAGGATGAGGAGGGGAACGCCATACTTCCTTTGTAAGTGGAAGGGATTTCCTCACTCGAGAAATTCTTGGGAGTCCATTGGGCAATTGGACGACTGCACGGAGCTCATCCAAGCGTTTAGGGATGGACGACAAAGTGAGGTGGTAGAAAGACAGGGAGATGTGAGCGGAGAAGATGTTACGGATGCCAGGAAGGACATTCCGGGTCCTTCTATAACCGCTGGAGGAGGTTCAGACGCGGTTGCTAATGAGAAAGAAAGACCAGAAGCTCAGGAACCAGCGGCGGTAAGCGAACAACTGGAGTCAGCACTCGTCACGACATCCCAACTTGATAGAGACGAGGATTTGATGAAGGGACATGGTACGGAGGAAAATGTGGATGCTGTAGAGGAGGTGAATAAAAGAAAATCGTGGAAGATGTAGTGATCAAAAGTAGTTCATTTATGTAGAAACTGATGATTGGTTTTTCTTCTATAGATTGATCAAAGTGGAAGAGCAGAGGAACCTGCTCTAGCTGAGCCAGCATTGTTTTTTGTCGAACAGTCGATTGATTCCGCATTATCCCAACCACCATCGACGTTGGACGACGGGGTTTTCAGACGTCCGGCGACACCCATTTCTCTGACTCGGGCTCCTTTACGAGCTCGTCCAGCAAAACCTCTGAGGACCGCTGGCGCCCAGTTTGAGGATCATGGTTCTGCGAGTTCCGGTAAAGGACAAGAATTGGATCGTGTTGCTAGCTCTCAAGGGAATGAAAACCGGGTTACCCTAGCAGATGTACAAGTTGACAAAGAATTGGTAACCATTCCAGCAGCTCGCTCTCAGCGATTGGGAAATCAAGGGTCTTTAACTGATGGTGGTGGAGAAGGTGCTGCTGATACAAAAGAAATCGGAGGACCACTACCAGCTTCGGGCTTTGCGCGAGGTCTCGAAGCGGAACGCATTGTTGGTATGACGCCGGTCAAGAATGAACCGCAATTTCTCGTGAAGTGGAGAGGTATGAAGCACAAATTATGAGCAGGGATATTGTATTTTTACTATCAGTACATTTTTGTAGGTTTTATTACATGATGCAAACCATGTTTTTTGAGTCACAGGAAGCGATTTTGCTGACTTAGTTCCTGTAAAGGAAGCCAATGACAAATGCCCTCAGGTGGTCATTGCTTTCTACGAAGGTTTACTTAAGTGGAACCGGAAACGGTCTCTAGAGGAAATGTTACGTCCGCAAGAAGAAGTGGATGCAGAAGGCAACGAAGAAGTGGCCGCAGAAAACAACAAAGAAGAATGATACGCAAGGTTGAGCCTATTGCTGTGAAGCACAGTTTATTTAAAAAACTTTGTTTTTTTAAATCCAGGACTGAATCTATTGATGAATTTCATATGCTTATACTACAACGCTCATTTTATAATGCAGTGCATCCTTAAGTAGACAGTCAATTGTGAAAATGATCAGAATTTTTTTGACTAAATGACAACCAGTAGATTTAGTAGTTGGTATTTGATGTATAAGATTTGTAGTGGTATAGTCACTGACTTTATTTTGTACCGAGGGTTTTTAGGAAGCTTTATTTGGTTGTTTCCAATTCTACACAAAGCAAACACGTAACAAATGTGTTTGTGGTGTGTTTAAGAAGGTGAAGAATGGATTTCTTTTTATAATTATGACTAATAATAAATCCACACAAATCTACATAATTGTGTAGGTATCTAATACGGTACCTGGTTTGCATGGTCGATAAATTTCTCTCTTCTCGATTATTGGAGAATTATCACAGCAGTTTTGCTATATTGGAAAATCATATAGGATGAAATGTCCTTACATGATCAGGTTGTTCAGATATCATACTCGCATAATTTTCCAACGATAAGCCCGTCACATTTTTAAAGCACGAAGTATGGAAGTCCGACAACGACTTCGTCGCAAGCAAGTCTGTGAATTAATTGATTTAATTTGAGAGCAGACTTTGGCATGATGTCAATCCGGGTTGATATTCATGACAGTTTTTTGATAAAATATTGTTTTTTGCTTATCGTGACGTCTGCAATGGGGATTCCAGTGGCACAGTTCACAGCAGGGACAAGAAGCAATCTATTTTTGTTCAGAATTATATCACTAAGCGAATCTGAGAGTAGTGTGTTTGGTTATCTGAAGCAGATAAAGGTTTTCAGGTCTCAACAATTTGCACATTTTTATGGAGAAAATTTATGGGATTGCCACGTAGTCACCTCCGCACCTCTCGTCGATAACATTGCTTCTGGTCATCATGAAATTTGCATCTGCGCTCGTTCTCGTCGCCGCCGTGGTCTCCGGCCACGTGCAAGCCACGCCCACATCTCAAGTGTCGCCAGGCCTCGCGACCTGCCTCCAGTCCCAGCGAACTTGTGACGTTATCGTTGTTCTGAAGTCTTCTGTTGATGAAATCATCGCCTCCATTAATTCCCAACATTTTATTAACTCCGCCGCAAAGACAACGGCTTTGGTTGCCTCCCTCAAGGTTTTCACGGGAGCTTCTCAGGCTCCAATCTTAAACTTTTTGGGACGCTACAAGCGGCAGTCGGAGGTCAGCGGATTTTGGATCACGAACAAGGTCAGCGTAAGGGGAGCATCGGCATTGTTGGTGGACCAGCTTCTGGACGCGTTTGGCCAAGACATTGAGGTCATTCGGGAGGCAACTGTTATCCATATTGATGCCGTTGCGGCAGTTGCGGCTCCGGGGCCTCAGGATTTGGAATGGGGGCAAGTTGAGACACCTTCATTAATTATTCTTGGAAATTTTATGCAATTAATAATTTGAGTAATTTTGTGTATAGAGTTGACAATGTGGATGCCGACAAGGCTTGGGAGGATGGGGTCACTGGTCAAGGGGTCGTCGTGAGCAGCATTGACACTGGCGTGAGGAGCACTCACAATGTGCTCAAGGACAACATGAGGGCAACTTACAACTGGTTTGACGTCACCGACGCTATGGCTCAAACTCCTGTTGGTAAGAAAATGCTGGATACCTACTTTTAAAATTTCCACGAATGTAATAAATGAAGACAGTTTGGCTAAGTAAATATTTTGCATTTACAGATATCATGGGTCATGGAACTCACACGACGGGAACTCTTGTTGGAAAGGGGGGTTGTGGTACGTCCAGTGATAAAAGATGCATAAAACTCTAAAAATTATATGGACTTAATATAAATGTTAATGGAGTTAATTTGTGTGTACAGGAGTTGCGCCAGATAGCGAATGGATTCATTGTCGTGCCTTCGAGAATGGGACATCGACGGAGGAATGGCTTCTCAATTGCGGACAATGGATCACTTGTCCTACTTTGGCTGATGGTAAGTGATGTTTTAATCTAAATGACATCTCCTTCTTGTGGGTTACTTCACATTATGGAGATTTTCTTCACTTTTTTAGGAACTGGCGAAGATTGCAGCCAGAAGCCCCACGTAGTCAGCAACAGTTGGGGAGGTAGGCACAATAAGACATTGATGAATTTTCGTATCATGCAAACTATTTAATTAATATGACCGAAAAATCTTTTTTAATTGACCATTAAATTAGGTGGCCAGGAAAACTCGTTTTTCAATGACGTCATTTCTGCTTGGCAGGCCGCAAGCATTATTCCAGTCTTTGGTAAATTACTGTTTGCAGTACAATTTTAAAAATAAAATTTCGACTTCGGTTTATGGGATTATGTCTCCTCTCCAATCATGTTCAGCTATTGGCAACAACGGTCCAAATTGCCGTACAGTCGTTTCCCCTGGGGATCAGCCAAACGTGATCAGCGTCGGAGCAACGAATGCGCAGGATGACATGGTGACCTTCTCGTCTCACGGGCCATCACCCCTTTACTTGAGGATCAAGCCTGAAGTGAGTTGAAAACCGAAACCGTGAACAGAAAAATTTATAAGCTCTGATGAGTTGCAGGAACCAATCATGGATGAATTTGTACGTGTGCAAATTTATGAAATTGAACAGGTCTCTGCTCCAGGAAACAATATCCGATCTGCTTCACACGAGACGGATACGACATTCGTGTACCAGTCAGGGACATCAATGGCTTGTAAGCAGATGTACTAAAAATAGGTATGTATTTTACACGTTATTACAACTACTGTACAAACGGTATTTTTGGGTAATCTTTTGAAGGCCCTCACGTCGCCGGCGCTGTAGCCCTCCTTCTTTCAAAGAACCCGAGTGCCACTTTCCAGGAGATTACGGACGCTCTCTACCAAACCACTTACAGAAAAGCAGATATCAGCATTATTTGTAATGGAGGTAATCCACAGTGAGAAACATTCGGGTTCGTTGTGACAAGCATTTATGAACGTTTTTAATTAGTATATCTTAAATATTGTAATAGGTGGCGTTAACGCAACTTATCCGTGGCCCAACAATTCCTACGGATGGGGAAAAATCAATGCGTACGAGGCTCTTGCCCAATTGTCTTAAATCAACATTTGAAGTGATTCAACGGACCCTTCATATTTATTGAACGCTATACCTTGACAGTAGAAAAAAAATCCCAAATTGTGCGACTTAACAAGTAACAACAGCACCAACAAAATCATATAGTAGCTTACAGTTCATTTTAACGCGTAACAGTACTATTCTAAATGTCAAGAAAAATAAATAACAAGTATTAAATCCAGATCCTGCATTTGATATTTTTTGCATTAAAGCTTGAAATGGTAAAGCTGTGCACTGCCCCGGTAAGAAAAACGAGGGAATATTATAAATTATAACTACGATATTCCGACGATTACGATTACAATTTCACTAGAAACTCCAGAAAAATAAAATTCTTGTCAACAAGAAGCCCTGATAAATGTGTACACTTAATGCACATTGATAAATAAAACCACAAATACATACTTTCTATCACCCAAATGTTTTTGCGCGGTGAAACAGTCAGTTTTCACACGTCGATCACACTCTCACGATTATCAGTCTTGAGGAAGTCATCTCGTTTTGTTGTAATCTTGGAAAATTGGACAGCTATCAAGTAGCCAACAAGAGAGGAGAGGGAGCACATCAAAAATATAATTTGCGACGCTCCAGGATCCGAGCTCGAGTTGTGTCCATGTCCGTGACCTCGGCGTAAGCCGAGGAGAGCACCACACGTGAAAATGTTCATGGGGACACGAAACCAGTTCATGATATTGGCCCTCAACTTATCTGGAATGATTTCCCCTCGTAATCTACCAATGCATGGGAAATACATACCGACAGCGACTTCGAGCACGAGAAAGCTGAGGAACGAGACGGACACGAGGTCCTTGTAGAATCCACGAATGTTCGTCAGAACGCAAATCAGCATAGAGACACCCATTGTGGCGAGGCAATATCTGAGAATGACTTCCGGTTTTTTGTTCTTCTTCAAAAGGATGGAGAAGATGGAAGAGCCAATCATAATGGCTACCATGAAGCTCGCGAAGGTAAGCCCGAGTGGAGGAGAACCTGGCTCGAGCGCAGGTGTCCACAAAAATACGAAAATGTACATGTTCGACTCAAACAACGACTGGATAAGACCCAAATACAGGATTCTTTTGGAAGCCATGATCGTCTTGAATCCTTCAACGCAGGAGCCAGACCACTCCAAGTTTCGCTCGCCGTAGTTCTCCTCCCAGCGACTGGCCACGAGAAAGGAGGCAACCACAAGGAATGGGATTGCGAGGAGAAAAGGGCTGACTGGACCGTAGCCAAGGAAGTCTGAAAATATTTGCGCAGCAATCCCCGCAAATATGGCGAGCAGCCCGTTGAAAAATGTGGCTTTGGAAAATGTAAAAGAAACAAGATCCATGGGGTACTTCCAGGTGATGGTAGGAGGCAAAATATCACAATCATCTTCTTTCTTCCGAACCTGAAAAGAAATATGTAAATAGTAAATCATTTCATATTAAAATGCTTTTGTTGCTCATTACTAATTCCTGGTATTCTCACTTGTCAGCCATTGACCCGGTGGCAGTCCCAAAAATGACGCTAGACGCAAATCCGACGACGTAGAGCACCGCAATTTGTTCCTGCGGAAAGCCATACTGGCTGTACAACTTGTACACGTAAGGGCCCTGCAACCAGTCCGCGAACAAGGCCATGAAGTACGGCAAGAAGTACCTGTTTTGGAACGAGGTGAACTCTCTATTCTGCGCCGAATCTGCGACAGTCTTCTGGCCCGCATTGTAGAGGAAGTAGGCGGTGACACAGAGAGGAACGAAGGCCACCTCGATGATCACTCGGAGGTCGAAGATACTCATCTTGGAGGACCTCACTCGGAATCTATTCCTGAAACAAAACAAAATGAAAATTTTATCAAATTAACTCAATATTTAAACGATGAATTAAAATAAAATTTACAAACATACCTTTTTTATATTTAACTTCACTAACTTTCAACCTTTTTCAGACATTTTGAGTTTTTAAACACACAAATTAAAATTATCAAATTCTGAGTAAACTTGTTGGCAACAGATGATTTCAAAAATGTCAAAAGTTTGTACAAAAATACGTCTTCCATCTGCTCCTCTACAATTTTTTCATAATGCTTTTTGAATGGGAATCATGAGGAGAGCAAAGTTATCACCCCGCCGTCATCTGGGGCAAACAAATACTGCTGTCAATCCCACATCTCTGTTACTCGAGACGGGAGGAAGTGAGCACTTTAACATGGGCAGGATACCCTCAAAGGGGTCTGAGCTTTCTTTTGTGCCGTAAATATATACAGCGAGGACAGCGTGTGATTGTGGACATTCGGCTTCTGTTTTCTTCTAAATTTTGTCCAGAACTAGGTTTTTTCTTTTTCCAGAATTTCGCTGGAATGTCATACGTCCTTCGACAAGTATAGAAGTGACAGCAAAAATGTTGACAGTGACATTCACGGAACACTAATTGACACTGACGTTAACTTGTGACTCGTCCAATTTGTTGGTAAGTCTTGATGTTTTTGCTGTTTCACTTTGATTCAGCCAGTTTTGTTTTTGTATTCTAACTTTTTGAAAATGGGATGTTAATTATAATTGGGATTTAATGCCGGGTTTGAGAGATTATTAAAGATTTAGAATTGCAAGAAGCCAGACATTAAATTGGAGCAACTCTAATAAACGTTTTTGGTGTATTTTGTGTTCTCAGTGACGAAGGACGGACTACCATTTTCGACAATTGGAACAAACTATTAGGTTGACTGCCTTGTAGAAAGGTAGACTGAAAATGTCAGATATTTCTCGTACCCGCTTGGATCTTGACGCCTCCGACAGTCCTGGTCCTGTCGCCTCAAGCAGTGTTGCTGCCACTGCGAGTAATGATGCCACTGCCAACTCCAACTGTTCTGCTCCTGGCACCTCAATCAGCCCCGTAGAGAATTCTAATGAGGTGGAAGAGATGCGGCCAAGTGCTGGCGAAATGTTTTCGGAAGAGGTGATTTCATTTCACATTCAACATTGATTACCGGGTGACCAAACAAACGGATGAAAGAAAGCACATTTTTTATCCTATGTAATCTATTGATTTTAGGTTTGGGATATTGTTCTCAATAAGATGCTGGATGGGGCGAAGAATGTCAGTGCGTGTGCCCAGGTTTGCCCGTCTTTTCAGAGGATTCTAAAGCCACAAATGAACACAGCTTTGTTCCCTGCCGTAAGTCTTCTCGAATTGTTTAAAAAAACGTATAGAAGTTGAAGAATTTTTACGAGTTTCGTTGAGTGGTATTGTATTGAATTTGTGATTTTAAATTTGTCATAGGTTTTCACCTCATTGCAAAAATTCATGAACAGAAAAACCCTGCTCAACTCCCGCCTTATCTGCCGCAAGTGGAAAAATGGGGTTGACGCCTTCTGCACTTCAACTGGCACTAGGAGACTGGACGACGAGAATTTGAAAAGTCCGTATGAATTTTCCAGTTTGGACAGATTATTGAACTTTTCCGAGCGCATGAATCGCCAGCACTCCGCCGCCGACAATCCGTTCATCACCAGAAATGTTGTGTTCGGAAGCGCGTTTATGCGTTTGATCGAAGAGGACTTACTCCGGTTTTGGAATGCTACCGCTGATCTTGTGACAAAATTTGGGAAACATATTTGGACTTGCAAAATTACCATGAGCGCCCCCCAAATCAATGACGTGGACCAATTTCCCATGGTTTCAATGTTGGAAAGACTGGCACGAATCCTTCGGGAAATGCCAAATTTACGAAAGCTCTATCTAGAGATCTATTTCTTTACCCGTGGCAGAGCTGCAGAGACGGCAGAGTTGGCTCGTCGCCAGGAATTGGGAGCTTTTCGTCTTTCTCGAATGCCACACTTGGAGTTCTTGTCAACCACCATTCTTCCTGGACCGCTTCTGGAAGAGATTTTTGGAGCTGGGAAGTCATCCATTGAAGTGGTTCGATTTCAAATACTCTATTATGGAATGACCTCTTTCTACAATGGAGTCGAAGAGGCCAAGGGAATTGAGAAGCTGGAACGCCTCAAGCGTCTCGTTGTTGAAAGCAATGTTTTGCAAACGACTGTGATGCGCTCGAAGCTGTTACGTCACACAAATCTACAGAGTGATCTTCAAGAGCTGAGCTTACGACAAGTAGTGCTTCCGGCGGCAGAAGACAATTCGAAATTGTTTGAAGATGTCAACCTGCTCCGGAATTTCGATTCCTTCACTGTTGAGGCAGATTTGTCTAATTACTTTGCAACCGACTTGGAAAACTTTGGATCACTGCAACTATTGTCTTCGACCTCATTAAGAATTCTCCATGTCAGAGTTACTGAAGGTGAAGAGTCAGACGAGGGAGTCGGAGGATTTGACTTTCTCGGCGAGGTTCCCAATTTGAAGGAGCTCACCTTGCATGTCGACCAGGGTTTCAGGAAAACTAAAGATCCGAGGGAACGAATGCAGGTCTCTGGGTTTGTGTACGCTATGGAGGAGTCCAACATTTGGGAGCTGTTTCCCTCCCTGGAGAAGGTCACACTGATTGGTCCTAAACTGAAATACCCGTTGAGCTTCAACCGGACTGGTCCTCTTGGAAGTGAGGACGTCAGAGAGTATGTTAGAGGTTGGAAAACCGTGCTCCAACTTGAAGCCGAGGATGAGGTGGAGGGTAATTAATGCGGTGGAGGAGTTACCTGGAGAACGTCAGTTATATGAGCTTTCACAGCATTTTTTCTACTTTTGTAAATTGTTCTTGCAAAAGAAACTCATAATTATTAGATATAAGTTTAAGTTTAGATATGAGATGAGAGAGGTTGGATAATGACTGGTAAAACTGTAGACTGCGACTGGTAAACTTTAAGTTTAACAGCATCACCGAAATGTGACGGTGGTGAGATGCCAGATCTGTTAGTTCGTGTTAGAGTAACTAATTTTTTGTAATTACTAGTTATCATAATGTGTTCATCCAATGAAGTTCCTAAACTTGATTTATATTTTGAAATTTGAATAATAAATAAAACAATCAAAAAATTGAAGAGTTTACGGACGGGAGCACTTTCACATGAATTATACGTGTGTGTAACTTAGGCCTGGCAATGTCATCGGTGCTAAACACCGACAATTTGGTGAATATTTGATCGACGCGTTTGTCGTTGTTGCTTTTCTATTAAATTTGAGTCGGGTCCTTTGTATTACCTCTTTGACATTCTGCAGACTACAGAATGTAGTTGCACGGGGGCACGTGTCGGGTCCTCAGAAGCAGCCAACGAAGCGGTATTCAGAGAACAAAAAATATTGCAAGATCCATAATCGACTGTTCAGTCTGAGGTGATACATTTAGAAAAGTGACACCTCAAAATTAACTACAATTAACCGCAGGTGCTTGTCAGCGTCATTTAATAGTGTTGGTAAGTTCCATCGAAGGTTTCTTACATCATTCCAAAATCCTGCTGCTTGATTTTGATTACACAGGAATAAAAAGTGCATTTTTAAATTTCAGGTCACGTTTTTGACATGATAAGAAACTAAAGAGCGTCGATATCGGCGGGAGGAGGAGGTGGGATAAGCATGGCGAATATTGAGAATAGCATGAAAAGGTGCTGCTTATTTTGCTACAAATTCTGCGAAGACGAGGACGCCCACACGATGACCTCGGCCGGAGTCACGGAGACGGAAGTCGTGAATGACGGAGTGGAAGTGAAGCGACGATTTTTCACTTTCTTGGAGCGACAAGAAAATCAACTGGCTTGGAAAAAGAATTTGGAGGAGCTGGAGGAGGACGGGGGCTGTGGGACGGGGACGTGTGAGCACTGCTTGAAACTGTTGGGGTCGTTTTGCGACACTTATCATAGGATGAAGTGCTTGGAGTTGGAGGTGAACTGGAATCTTCGCAAGGTGAAGGAGGTGATGACGTTGGCGGACAGGGTGCCAAGCAGAGTGGAACGCTTTCGACAAGTCACTGCGACTACGTTGGGGATTGGAGGAGAGAAAAGAGGTTCTGGTGCTCAGGAATTGCGGAAGGTGGTGGTCGAAATGTGTGAGTTACATGTTTTGTCATTTTTTTTGGAGAATTGGATATGAAAGGAGGGTGGACGAAAATAATTTTTAATTTTTGGTTTAGGTACTCGATTGCTTCACCGCCCACAAGTTTGTGTTTCACTGAAGCGAGTACGAGGCGTTACTGGTTTGTTAGTTGGTGACGACTCGCCATTAAAAAAACGAAGGAAGATTACCACAGACCCAGAACCTGTCCCCCAGGTCCAGCTTGGGGTTGACAAGCCTTCAGGTGCTGATGATCAGATGGGAAGAAAGGAACCTTGCATAGAGTCGTCGGAGTCATTGGAGGAACCGTCACCACCATCTTCACCAGTTTCAGCAACATGCGGAGGGGAAGACGAGAATCATGACGACGAAATGGAAAAAGAAGTGGTTTGTACCTTTCCCGAGTCAGTTTCTCTCGGCAAGGATCCTATTGGCGAGGACGACAGAGATTCTTTCTGTGATGAGGAGGACACTTTGAGTATTGTTGCCGTTGTGTCTCTCGCATTCAATGACCAAAACAAAGAGACTGCCTCCGATCCCGGTAAAGTGAACCAAAGCGTTCCGGAACCTGAGACCGGGAAAGATTTGCTGTTACACAACTGCCCTGAATGCGGCAAACGGTTCAAAGCTTTGAAGGAGCTTGACGAACACCAAGCCTTCGACCATCGGAAACCTTGGGCCCTTCCATTCTCCTACGTTTGTCCGAAGGATAAATGCTCAGCCGAGTTCATACGCGAGGAAGAGCTTTTGATGCACGCCAAGCTTCATGCGGAATGGACCTGCGCCTTCTGTCCAGTTGTGGAGTCGTATGCCCCTCAACTCGCACTCCACGAGTGGAAGGACCACCCCCCAAAAGATGGCTTGAGCCGGAAAACTAAGACCGGGAAGTTAGGCAAATTCCACTGCCCTCGGTGTCCTGCGTCGTTCAAGAATGAGAACGAGTTTGTCGGCCATCATCTCCAGAGCCACTTGTCAGTAATCATGGCTTCTGTCCTTTGTCCGGTCTGTGGGAAGGCGTTACTCGCCCTTAAGTCTGTCGTTCGAGGCACCCTTCGCGGTCACATGCTTGCGGCACATGGCAAAGCTAATGAGGATCAGAAAAACAAAGGTGAAGAGAAAAAAAGTGCCGCAAAATTGACTCGGAAAGGTGAACCAAGAAAAAACAAAGCGTCATCTTTTCAGTGTGACGAATGCGACATCTATTTCCGAAAAGAGTTCCAGCTCGTCGGACACAAGCAAAGAGTGCACGGCGTCATCATGAAGCGGTTCAAGTGCACCGATTGTGGCAATCCATTCTTGAGATTAAGGGACTTGGCCCAGCACAGGCAGCGAATGCACCGGACGAACGAGGCTGACTTCGCATTTGCCTGCAGTGTGGAGTCATGTCCCAAGCGATTCGAGACGGAGGTTGCGCTCAAAGGTCATCTAAGGCGTTGTCGATATGCTGCTACTCTAGAGGAGGGGAAACTCGAGTCTTGTCCCGTTTGTGGGAAGCCGAACGAAGGCGGTCCGACGTCAATGTTGATCCACATTGAGTACTGTCAAGGGAAGCGGAAGGTTCAGAAGAAGGGGCCCGTGATGTGTGAGCAATGTGGAAAGGAATTCAAAGCGGAGTGGCATCTCTCCAAGCACATGCTGTCCCATACGGGCCCTTCCAGTTGTGCAGTTTTCCTGTGACGAGTGTGGCAAGAAGTGCATGGACATCCACAAGCTGGCGGAACACAAGCGGACCCACTCGAAGGAGAAGGCGTTCGTCTGCTCGGAGTGCGGGAGTGCGTACGCTCATCGCCACAACTGGAGGAATCACATGAAGACGAAGCACGGCATCGATCTCCCAGACGCGAGGAAGTAGAAAAAGAGAAGATGTAGCAAGTTTCATAGAAAGATTTAATTGAATACATATTGTAAAACGTTTCCAAAGCATATTGTGTTACCTGGAGCATATCGTGGACATATTATTTTAATATTTTAATTTTAAATGTAATATTTATTATATATAAGTTATAAGTATTTTAAAAGATTTTAAATAATATCGTTCAGCATAAACATGCGGTGTTCATGAATCTAATTTAAGTCTGCTGAACCTTTTATTTTTTAATCATGCACAGTTTTCGAAATTGAAATTTTTTACGAATATGCGACGGCGGACAGACTTTGTTGCTTCACTCTAACTCAATTGTGGTTGTCGGGTCCTTTGCATCCGCGTTTAGATAGGCTCGTGACATATGTACGTGTCGGCTGCGTAGAAGCTGGATTTTTTATGATGCAACACAACACGCGCATTTGTTGGCATTTTTGTTGCATTTGGCATTTTGCGACGAGTGTCCATGTGTCCAATGTTTTTTAAAAAGTTTTTTTCTCTCGTATTTTTAAACGATTGTCAACTCGGATAGAAGGCGATTAATTAAGATTCATCAAGTGATTCGAGAGTGGTCATGGAAGACAAAGGTAAAACATGAAGACGTTATGAATTCTTTAACTCGATAAATATTTAATTTTGTGTTGAAAGTTGTTGATTGTGTTACGGTTTTTTTTGGAGTGATTGGAAATTGTAATTTTGCAGGCAATGCAAAAAGTGGGCGACCAAGCGGTGAGCTTTCACGGGACGAGGTTCGAGCCCAGAGGGAAGCGAAGAAGACAGCTAAAGCGGTTCGAAAGGGTAAAATTTTGGATGGATGTAGCGCTCTTGAAGCCGCCAACAAAAACGAGCGTGAAGGTATTTCAAAAAGAATCTGATCTTAAACCGAGAGTTACACTCTCTGATGTTATGACTCGTTGAACTAAATGATGAATGAAGTTTCAACGTGATGAGTGATGACATTTAAACTTTATATAGATTCTACTGTGCCATCACCTTCACAGCCATCTAGATTGGTTACGGATTCCTCCGTGACAGTCGTAAGGGCATTTGAAGGAAGTGAAATGACACGAGAAGAGGTCATGGCACAACGAGCTGAAAAGAAGAAGTTGAAAGAAGCGAGGAAAAGTAAAAGTGCGTCGGCAGGACCTCGAGAAAGTCAACCGAAGGCTCTGAAATCCTCAACTACGCCACGATCAACTCTTAACATTCAGCATCCTAAAAGTCAGTCGACTGACCCGGTAACCGCTAAGGTGGGGCAGCGTCCAGCCATTGAAGATAGCTTAACCGAAACTAGTCATGCCGTTGGAAAAGAGTCTAAGTCGAAGTACGAAGTCGGTGGAGAGGAATTAGACACGGTTGACTTCCAGTCAACCATTCAGTCCCTCTTTCGAGTAAAAGACGTTGAGACAGTGAAAGATCCAAAGTTCCAGATTCATCCTCTTTTTCAAAGTCTCGGATTGAAACTAAAGAACAACGTCATTCGTGGCACGAATCTCAGGTGCACCTCACTCCTGAATGTGATCAAAGACTTTGTGGAGTGCTACCAAGTTCCTACCGGAAAGAGTCTGAAGCACTGCCTCTTATCGGATTTGAAG
>JAHZMW010000580.1:0-12963 GCA_027743745.1 Alloscopus bannaensis | reverse complement strand
CAAGTTGCACACTTTGTCTGTGCAGTCATCATATGAAAATAATTTTCTCAGCTTCAAATAGCGTAAAATGTGTGATTCCTCTGTTTGAACCAAGTAAATCTCAGCAAACACTCAGAGGACTTGACTACACTACCGTCCTGTCATGTCACTTGCTACTTTTTTAAAACTCAACAAAAGACTCCACAGAGCTATGAAGTTCCAAGCAGAAACACATGCAAAGTAAGGGTAGCAAATAATATTGAGTGCTGAGCATGAGAGTGCGCGCATATTGTTAGTCATTTTTTGAGTAACGCCATCACATCATGGTTGTTAACTTGTTAAAATCCCTTTTCCTTATTACAATTGCACGTCTCTGAAGTGCCCTCAAACACAGGATATACTACTACTGCGCTGCTGTCGTGTTTTTTCGAGAGCAGTTTTATTTATGAATTGTTATTGTTACATATCTCATTTAAGGCTTTTAGTTTCCATCCAACAACCCTCACCAAAAAAAAACCACGACAAGGAGTGTGCGTATTTGACTGAGGGGTAGTAGAATGGAGAGAAACATCAGAATAATATACTTTAATCGTACTGCATCATATACAGAAATGCACATGTATATACAGACATTCGCATACGAGTGGTCTGAATCCATGTATAAATCATGCTTAATAGTCAGTGGACAGAATAATGGAAAAGCGTATCATTTTTATGTTGTGGATGAGTCAGTCATCGTTTTATGTATTATACTCACGGCATAACACTTGATATTATGCGAACATCTAGAGTACCTACAACTGTGAGTATTTGTGCTGGCTACTACTATTGGCTTGTGTATTCTAATTCTTTCAATTGTTTCATTGTTCAACTTGCTGTATCCCCACCACCACCGCACTCTACAAAAAATTCAGATTTTGTGGCAAAGTGTAGCCAATGTGAATGCATTAACGTTGTGTGCAACAATGAATTAGGATTTCTTTTACGTAAGAGGAAATCTCTGAAGTTAAAAAATGTACAAAAAACCTCCAAAAATACATGATTACAGAGAAAAATATGCAAGTCCATTATGTATCATTTGTGTTTGTGTGGAGGTTTAAGTGGCATGCTTAAAAGTTTCCTTTTGTACAAAGGAGTAGTAGTGTGCTTGAAAATGTCGGTAGTTCTTTTCATGTGCGCATTTTATACGGATATATTAGGTATATAAATATTAAAAATTTGTGTGAGAGAGAGAGCGATCCATGCGCGCATCGTCAACCTTTATGTAGGTACTTAAACGTTGTTGTAGTCTCATTATTCAACGCATCCTCTCATCCTCTCTGTTCCTAAAAAATTAAGCTATTCAAACAGAAAAAGCCTTGGGTTAGCTAGTTTTTGTTCAGGTTTGCACAGAAAACAAATGCAAACACATGACTTCTGCCTCGTTTTTTTTACTAAATACTGAGAATGTAAGGATGAAGTACGTTTGTTAAATTTCACTCATATTCGTTGCATGAGCTTTAACGAAAAATTGAAATCTCCATAATTTAGAAGAGTGCGCAGTCGTGCTGCCGTGTCGATCGATCTCATTTCCAACACGCAACCTGCTGAACTCAAAAGACTCTCGACTAGACTGACACCAAAAATTGGGTTTTCACACAAATGATGATGGTGTGCAAGGCCCCAAGTTGTGGTAAGGGGTAAATTAAAAATACACAGCATAATATGTCACCGCAACATGAAGATTTTTTTTCTCTTTGTGAAACTTTACCGTAAAGACCTCTCGTTGTACGTAATAATGTAATTGGATCTGTTTGGAAAGTGAGCAGCAAATAGAGGTAATGGGAGAAATATGGACGATTAGCGATTACATATTGCGTATCATAACACACAGGATAATCATCTGTGAATTATTGTTTGTGTTGTGAGTAAGTCACCCTTGCGCCTGTGAAGTGTGTGAGTCATACTACTGCGTTTTTTTATTCACAGGCAATGACTCAATGAAGGCATCGATCCACAAGCATCTCTTCCATGTACTACTACGCATGCGAGCCTTATTACTCACTCTGGCACTATATCGCACAAAAACGTATGATGAGACACATATGTGAGAAGTTTGCTAATGTCCAGCTGCTCACAACGTGTTTTCTATGTGATGCTTGCTGCTATCAGTGTCAATCGATAGTCTACCCAACCTTTCTTTGCTGTCTTCTTTCCTGATGATCTTTGTGCTCTAAAAGCACATGTAAAAGATGACAACTACTTTTGAGTGACATACAATACTACCTCACAGATTGTGGTTAGTTAACCTACGAAAATGTGGAGTAATTGGGCTACCCTACCGTTCCAAATTCTCTCGAAAATCATAGAAAGATAAGAGAACCTAAAATCCTTTGCTGCAAGAGTTACGCACGCAACTCGTATTCTTTCCGCTTATCAATGTGTTGTGTGCTCGCCCCGCACACACTCACACATTCACAACGGAAAGTAAATTAGAGTCTGGTAATTTTCTTCTTTACGCAAAATCACATTATCGCCTTAACCAAAAGCACGAACTACAGCCTAGAACATAGCACACGTTACGTTTTGTGTGATAAGTTTTAAAAAAACGTATGAGTAATGCCTTGAAACAGCAGTAGCACTCTCATATTTTTGTTAAATCCACAGAGTTATATATGTTTTTTGCTACTTTGCTTCAAAAGTGGTAGAGCAGTGGTATCTCTCATATTTCTGTCTTAACTCTAGAGAGTCACTATCATACCACGGTGACGCGCCATGCCGTCGTCATCCCTTTTTCACTGGGCGAGGAGTATCATCATGCATGATAAATTTTTTAAGCAAGCACCTCACCATATCATTCGAGTTTAATGTGTCTTAAAGTTGAGAAGCTCTGTTGTATTGTTTGTGTGTGTGCGAGTCTATAAAGTTGGTAAACTAATGGGTAAAAGGCAAAGTACAAAAAGGCAATTGCCAACGATCGTTTAGTTTGGCGCATACTTTTTAAAGATTCCTCCTAAACCACTTATACGCATAATATGTATGTCTGCAGCTCGTACACTTTTAACTTTTAGGCATGATTTACGAAAAATGATGAAAATACGGTTTTTATCGTATCACACGATAAAAAAGCAATGTGTTAGGCAACAGGTACTCACTTAGATCTCAAAGTACGGTATAGCACCACTACTACAACGTCTACATGTAGAGCTGAAATATGTAATAAATAATCATTTTTGTGTAATGTACACAGAGAATCGTGTAGCGAAAAAAGCGAGATGCACAACAGGGTAAAAACATGAGTGTCTGCTGCTTTTCTAGCAGTTTAAGAATATAAGAAGAAAAATTGAGTCGGCTCGCAATGGCAATGGCATGCCGCACACTGCATCATCATGATGATCTTCAATATCGCATTGTTCATGAGCGGCCTAATGCAACTGAAAAATGCAACAACGATTATCTTATTATGTGTGTACAATCACAAAAGCTATAAACATTCTCTTCGCCGTATGCACTCGTTTGAGATTCGCAGGCAATGAGAGTTTTAGTACATTAGAATGCATACATCCTCTCTCCCAAAAGAAAGTTTCCTTTTGAAATGTGCAGCAGGTTATTATTATGGATTTTTGTTTGTTGTTTTGATGCGTTTTTGGAGGTGTGCGCTACCTGGGTTCATAATGGTGAAAATGTATTTATTGAGGTATGTGGGCTTCTCGAAGCAAAAATTGCAAATTCCTTTATGATTCACTCTTTTATTGAATGAGTTGCTGAAGACAAGAGTATTATATTTCTCTGTTCTCACTTTATATCGCTTCTTTGATGATGCAGTTCTCTCAAATGCGCCCTCATATAAAATGGTACGAAAGCGCAGTAGAGCAAAGCATGCAATATTTGCGTAGAAAAGTTAATTTCCTTTTTACTTTTTTTCTTCTGCTCATTCGAAACTCAGAAAATCCTTTGTATTAGCGATGCATTGTGCAGGAGGCGTTGATTGGATCTGTGATATTTCATGAATTGAGCGCAGTTACAATTACAATTAAGCCAGTTCTCGTCGAAACACTTGGCGTTGTCCTTAATTTTCAAAATGTGAATGACAACACAAAAACACCAAAGGTTTTTCACAGATGCACAATGCACACACACAGTTTTAAAAAATCTCATCTCGTCTTTCTCTCTCACTCTGCTTGTGTGTTTGTGGTGTCAGTAGCACTCGATTAGCTAATAACAACAAAAACATACATGCACACACAACATACAAAAGATGAAAAAGAAAAAAAGTCTGCCTTATTATGAAAAAACCTGCTTTAAAGTTATGCCGACATATTACAACCTGACAGATTGGTATTTGATGCAAAGTCTCCTTGTTCAAAAGCTATTATAACTTATATCAGGACGCATATACTTACTATAACCTACAGTGACGTTTTCACTATAACATAGAAAAGCGGCAGTCTATAACCCTGCTGCACCAAAGGTTGTCTACATTAATACCTATATGTGAAAATATTATACAATGTGCACGACATTCCTTCGCTTGGTTTGAGGTGATTATTTGTTATTGTTACAATATTGTTGGCTCTGAAGGTGTTTGCCACGACTAATGCGCTATTGCATAAAAAATCGTACAATTATCTCTCCTCACCCAGAGAGAGTTGCAGTGGTGAAGTCAGGAGTGCTGAATGAAATGAGCGTTTCATAATCACACTCACGCATAATCTTCATACGTACGAACATTTCACACACAAATTAGCGCTTCAACACAAATGGCCGGCAATAAACACTGAAGACTACAATGAAAGATTCTTCTTCACCGTTGTCGCTCCTGAAATTCCTGAACACGTCATTAAAGAACGTTCTGGAAATTCAGCCTTCTGGAAGAAGTCATTACCAGCTTTACCCTTCTTACGAGTCATCAAGTCGTGAAAAGATAGAAGCAATTACGCTCTGAGCTGACGCAGACAAGAAAGTATTTCGTGTGGAGCTCCCTCAAAGACATGCACAACAGCACTACCAGTGCGACAAACGTTCAGCAATGACCCAAACCATATTTTCAATCCCTGCCACAATATTGTTATCTCCATTGGGATTATGTCGTCCTCCAAGGCCTTTGTAATGTAAATCGATATTCATTATCAGCAAGAATTGTACACTTGACCATTCCAATCAATTGATAAGCTTCTTCCGTCAAATTTCACCATTCCCTTCTCAACTATTTAGTCATCAACAACATGCGTTCTCATTACAAAATTAGATACCAGCATAGTTATAGACTCATGACACAAAGACAATTAACAGCCTATGCAGGCGCTAACCTACGCAAAAACATTTAGCTGAACCACAGCATTCATGTAACCACCAACCAACAGCTACTTAACATTGTATGAAGTCATGACCATTAGAAGGCACACACATTTTTTTATCTCTAACAACACCACCACCACCACGGCTTACCACACCAAAACTGTTATCACCATCGGGTAAAAGTGAAAGCGTATCAGGTCTCATTAAAACCGCAGATTGGGGTTGAGGTGACTATTTTAAAGTGGCTGTGTACATATTTTCGTGCAATCTTTAAATATGAATCATTCTCTGATGAGCTTGTTTAAATGGAGAGTGAGAGAGACATTTAAAATATGCTAAAGAGCAGAGAAACTATGATTAGCACGAGAGGAATGGTGTTGATGACTGGTGGAGTGATTCTTGCTGTGAATGTCCCGTGTCTCGAAGGTATGTACCGCCTAAGAATCTCTTGCTGACCACAGACACAGCAAAACACTTTTCTTGTCTCGTTGTTGTGGAGTAATCGTGGTTTGTTCTCTCGCTAATTACTATTATTTGAAAGGGAACAAATGGTAACGGTGCGGGCACGCTAGTCCATCAGCAACAGTGGTACGTGAACATTAAAATTAAAATCGCTTTGCGTTAATTACAAAGTGAGCTTCTGTATACCCACACAAGCCCTTACAGCCGTTATGCATTTTACGTACACAACCCCGGAAATTTCACACAAAAGGAGAAGATTAAATTCAAAGACAATAGAATGTGTCTCGACGAGAGAGTATAACTGATTTCATCCGCATACCTTTCCCTGGAGGTCTATCCGTGGTCGATGACTGCGGCAGGAAAGTGTCCTCATGAACATGTCCATCCTTATGCATTTTAACATGGTCCGTTTTGGACACGACATGACACCCTTTCCTCAACTCCGGATCACTCAGCACTGACTGACCTGTCTTCGCGAATTGAAAGCAAATGGCCCACGCGTGCTCCTCATTAATCGCGGCACTAAACGACTCCAAGATATTCACCAGGGTGAGACAACCTTGGGAGTCGAGCTCACACTTGGGGGTGTTCTTCCCATTCCCCCGAGACCGGAGCATAGCTGCAGAACAGCTACTTATGAACATTTCACTCCCGATGTTGCACCGGAAGTCGGTATTCATCTTGAATACTTCTGGATAACCGTTTTTCCAAAAAAAACGTTATATTGAGCAGGCTTCACATTCTAAATACATCCACACTACACAATCCGCAGGTTGCACTACTCCGACAAAGAACAAGAAAAACCCAGCACAGTTGACATTATAAATCCTTTTTGCGAGAAACAGAAATAATCCACACAAATTCACCAGAAGCAACACGAGTAGGTATCGAGTTTACGTTGAACTCAACTTTAATTCATTTACAACGAATTTTGCCGTAAACGTATCAACTTTTTCCTCAGAACTTGTGCGAACACACTTCTGGAGTGAATGAATGATGAAAATTATGAATTGATGACAAATCACTCTCCTTTAGTAGATCACATTTAAAATTTTTAAAATGCATTTTTTTCACGCGCCAAATTTTGAATTTGAATTCGAACATCAAATGTTGATGCAATCCATTCGCGATTACGATGATAAATGATGTGCTGTTTATACTATAATATATGTAATATATATTCACTTTTATATAACATGTCACCACTACTTTAGTTTAAAACTTTTTCCATATCACTTTCCAATAATTTTATAATTCACAAGAGTTGGTGATCCTTAAACTCCATCGTGCCTCTCTGCTGGAGGAGGCAGAGGATCCCCATTCTTTAGACACTGCGTTAAAGCACGTTTTTTTCGAATGCTTTTCGTACAGAAGTGGTTAAGTAGTCTACATTTTAGTGCGTCAATGTAGAGTAACGAAACGTGTGTGTTGCAACGGGGTGGCGCGATCCAGTGTGCTCGGTAGCTGAGAAGTGACTGAAGAGATAGGCAAGCACCTTGGCATTTGCTGCTCATATTGAGGGAAATGCTAAGAACAGTACGTGTGTGGCACAAGTATACACACCAAGTATTTAAGCATAGTGGTGTTATATACACATAAAGATTGTATGGACTATTCACGTAGTGTAGTTTGTGTGAAATGTGCTCTCGCACACTTGTTTCTACTGTGTGCTCTCAAGATTTAGATGTGAAACCTCGCCAATGGATTGCATTCTAGGAAACAACGAGAATCGACGTACAACGAATGCTGTAGAATGACTTCACATTTCCTTCGTTGTAATGTATGTACAGGTGGTGAGTATGAGGAGTACCTTACCTAAAAAGAATCTCATAGAGATTCTTGAATTTGTATGCAAAAACAAAGTCTTGAAGATGTGGCTTATCTAAGTAAGCTTTGTGATGGCATGTAAATGGTATCTACAATGTGTGCTTTACCTTTGTATGATTCGATGAGGCAATGTGTAGCGGTCAACAGTGGTTGCTTTATGGAAAGATTTTGTGTCCAGAGAGCCACGTCTCTGTTGAAAACTGTTCCTTCATTATGTATTCATTATGCAAGTGGACGATAAAGGAAAAAGCATTTTTACTGTTTCTCTCAGTCTTCGGTTCAGTGCTCAGGAATGAATAATAAAATGCGTCCTTCACCCCCTCGAAGTCAAATATAAAGTTTGTCCAGTGGTTGAAAACAGGCTTTGTCACGAAAGGATAAACAAAATCTCTCTCTGGAATTGAGACTGTGTGCACACTTCAAAAAGTTGAAGAATTCTAGTGAGCCTTCCTTGATTGCGTGAGAGGATTTTGTTTCCTTCGACAGGCGTACTTAAGGGAAAGATGGATAGCTCCCTAGTTTCCCTCGATCCTTGTGTGTGAAATCTTTCCGTTGGGAAAAGGGTTTTAATGTGGCATGTGGAGGGCGAGTTAGAGGGTCTTTGTTTTATGAGCAAGTCAAAAGGGAGCGAAATATGTGTGGCCTTCCGCCGTCGGGTGCCTTCACTCGGTATTCTCCAGGGTATACACACTAGAACCGCCAAGGCGTCAAATCCTTCCTCCTTTTCTTTATAGTCGACATCCGCCCGGCAGAAAGTCAACTTTTGATTTCTTCTGAAGCGTACCCGGACAGCAATACTTGTGTAACCACGCAAATGCAACGTAAAGCAGAACCTTAGATTTGTATAATATCTGTATGCACAGTGGTGGGGTGGAATAAATTGTCTCACAAAGCAATAGCGATTTCCAAACTACGGGTCTGAATTAATTAATTGCCTGCTGTAAAAGGCAAACGATCTTCGAAGACGTCCTTTCCTGCTTCATCTAGGCCTATTATTACTGTACAGTAATGCCCCATATGCATCCCAATGGAAAGTCAATTGATTTTCCAGTGCGTGTCTACTACGTAACTGCATCACAGGAAGCTGGTCATGAATCAAGACACATTCATTTTGGGTCATGTAATGCAGTGCTGTTGAAAAGTAAAACAAACGAACAAAGAAGCATCCATTGAACTCTTTAAAGTTATCCTAGGCTGAATGAAGATACACTTCAGTATATTAACCAACTCAATTGCATTCGTTGTGTCCCTTACTAAAATCCATTCACGTAATAAATTAATGAGTCGTATGAGCGCTGAGTAAACCGAGTAACCCGACCCATTGAATTTAAAGTAAATAAAATTATTCAGGATCACGTATAAAGCCATGCCTGAAAATAAAACAAACAACTTTAATTCATCTAATGTAAAATATTGTGAAGAATATTTTAAAAATAAACTATGCAAATAATTTGTAATCAGCACAAACAAACGGAAGTATTGTGTTTTAACGTTTTACTTGCGTCATTGTAAACTTCGAACGATTTTTGTGTAAAAATAAAAATTCTTTTGTTAACAAAATTCAACGTTGCTAAATGGTCGATGGCAAAAGTAACACAGTGTGCGCAACACTCAAAGTTGGCATCATTTTTTTACTTCTTCTTTGGTTGATCCGCTTCCCTTTTGCGAACAAATGTAATGAGACGTGAGAGATCTTTGGATTTCAGTATTTCGTGAGCGATGTTTCTGGCTGGTGGCTAAATATAAAAGAGAAATTGTCATAAATACACTTTCGTTATTTTTCCCTTTTGCGAACAAATGTAATGAGACGTGAGAGATCTTTGGATTTCAGTATTTCGTGAGCGATGTTTCTGGCTGGTGGCTAAATATAAAAGAGAGATTGTCATAAATACACTTTCGTTATTTTTAAAAACATCAAATTTAAAATACAATACCTCAACGGTTTGTTTCTGCAAAACTCTCGTCTCCGTTATGTTGACATTCTCCTCTTGCCTACCTTGTACCTTCTCCGTCCCCAAATGAATGAGTGAGTACAGTTTGTTTCTGCAAAACTCTCGTCTCCGTTATGTTGACATTCTCCTCTTGCCTACCTTGTACCTTCTCCGTCCCCAAATGAATGAGTGAGTACAAAGTTTCCTGCTCCGACATGGTCAACTTTTTACCTCGACCTCCAACTTGAAAGTTAATCCCATGCGTTTGCTTAATATTCGAATTAAGGGAAACAGAAATTTGAGGGCTCGGCACAACGGACAACTGAGGCATAGGTCCCGCTGAAGATGCCATGTTGTGTGGTCTCAGAAGTGGTGGAGGTGGCTGTCTGACAGCTCGTTCAATGTTACCACTGCGACTCGAAGCTTTACTCGTCTCCCCCTTCTCCGTTGGTAATTGTTTCTGAAGGTCTTTGTTCGGAACCGAATGATATTGTGATCTGCTGGTAACGAATACATGGGCATGCATAAAAAAATTGACAGCTTACACGATAATAACTTTGGACAAGCAAATGTATACCATTTTCTTTGCATAAAATAAATCAATTACTCACACTATATTTAAGCACTGGGAATTGTCATCCTCAGAAGAGGAAATTTCCCCATCGGATTTCTCGCTTTTCCGAGAAGAGGATAACCGTTTCCACGCTGCAGTGGAATTCACAGTGCTACTCAATTCTAAAGACGGAGCTGGAAGTGGTTGCTGCTGCTGCTGCTCAACCGCACCTGTGGGAATCTTTTCTGGAACGGTCGGGCTGTGTGAATTGCTGGACCCGTTCCCTTTTCCAGGAGTTCTCGGAAGTCCAGCTTTGAATGGCGTTGATGTAAGAAGATTCGAAGGATACATTCCCCCATCGTACATCAGCTTCAGAGAGTGTGTCGAATTTGAATTCGAGTCGAGGTCGTCGATAATTCGTGGAGTTGGTGGTAGAGTGAAATGTGTTTCATTTAATCCGGGTGGTCCTAGATTAGACGTTTTAAGCGGAGTTATCAACGGACTTCGCATCCCAATTTCGGAGGTAATATTTAAAAATCCAGTTTCGACAAAGTTTTTAATCGGAGTTGGCTCTGGAAACCCAAGTGGAGCTGGCTCAATGCTAAAGGCAATGTGTTCCGGTTGCAGGAGAGGCTGATGTAGATTCGTTGCCGGAACCAGGTTTGCCCTGCTGTCTATACCAAAAATGTCGACCGCTGGATGTGGTTGTTGTGTATGTAATTTTACAGACTGTGGAGTCTTCACCGGGTGCTTTCTTGGACTTCGACGAGGAGTTCCTAGAGGAATTGCTTCATCTGCTACTGCTTGGGCTGCTATAACATCTATTGGACGTTTTGGATCCTTTTTGCTGCTTCTGAGATTTCTCGCTTTCGTAGGAGACTCTCCAAATAAGTCTGTAATGTTAAGTGTTAATCTAGGCTTCTTAGGCGAAGTCTCCGCCTTGTCGCCTTGACCTTTGGTCATGTAATTTTGCATAGGCGGAATTGGGCTTACAAGAGATTTAGTTCCACCTTGTGGTTCCTGTCCGACAAAGGACTGTTGCGCAGCGTTCGAGTCTTGCTGCTTTTGACTAAGAGAAAGTCTCGTGGATTTGCGAGTTCTTTGCGACTTTTTGGAATGCTCGTTATGTTCAGTAGACAAAGATTTCGTATTTAACTCGTTTGAGCATGTTTTGCTTGTATCGTTGTAGCTTCTTCGTTTGGGGTGTGGCACTCGTCCTACATTACTAGTGTCCAGAAACGTGGAATTTGCTGGACGTTCACACGCAGATGAGTGATCAGGAGTATGAGATGTTCTTAGAGGCACAACGGTTACCAGCGTACTAGAGTTTGACAGCTCTGATATGCTTCGAGGAGCTAGTGGCGGAGTAATATCCAAGGGATGTGGTTCTGGGGGCAATGGAGGAGGTGGGGTAATTTTCACATTTGGGTAGGGGTCTTTAGGTAGAGGAGGTACTGGAGAAATATCCTGATGGAGAACGGGTGGCACAGGAGGTCGTCGTGGACTAGCCAGAACTTGGGAAGATGAAACAACGGATGCGAATTCTAAAGATTTGCTTGACGTAGAGGAATCCAGTCGCTCTGCAGATTTACTTCCCAGTCGTTCATTATCTGCACGTGTAATTGGAGTATGTTGTACTTGTGGTGGAGGAGGAGGAGGAATAAACACAGACGTGGAATGAGTGGGATCTTGTGGAAGAGGTGCAGCTGGAGGAAGGTCAACAAGTAAAGGCATACCATCGCCACCTGCTCCAACCAAAGGCTGCTGCAATGGACTCGCATTGGGTTCCGCCCCTCCACTACTTGTTATAAACTGAACTGGATAAAGTTGCATGTCTTCACCAAGTTGATAATACTGGTAATGAATACTTCCGTCGTTCAAAGTCGCCGGAATTGTAATAAACGTGAGCTTCGGAGTGCCCAATGCACCATTGGAAGACGTTTTCTCTGAATTTTTAACACTCGAAATTGGAGTTCCCAAATTGGATGCTTGCCCACCTGAACTTTCCTCTAGTATTGTCGGCATAGACTGAGAAGAAGCTCCCAAAATATTTACTCCCGGTGCTACCTGAGGTCCACCACTGCTATGTTGGACGTCGCCGGTATGCTTTGGAAGAATTCTTCGTAGAGATGATTTCTCCGGAGAACCCTGATTAGGTACTGCCGGCACGGCATTATCTCCACTTTTCTTATTTTCCGACCAGTTCAGGCGCTTTTTGCTTTTGAATTCCAACAACTCTTCAGTTGCTTTCCGTTTCTGTTGCCCTCCATCAACACTTGCACTTCCGGCTGTTCCTGCTTTCAAAGTGGGTGGTGTGGTGAAGGTTAAGTTTCGCACATGCTTCCTTTTCCGAGGTGTACTATAACTTTTTTTCTTATTAAAATACAAATTTGGCATAGTTGGGCCCAATTTATTTGCAGAGGCTATCAACCGCTGAAGTGCATTGGGACTGATGGTTTTGATCTCCGACCCAGTTAGTGCATCCGAGACTGGCGGTGGCTGCATTGGTGTAACATCGGACTGAAAATTCTCAACGCTTGAAACCAACTGACCACCTCCAGAGTCCTTACCAGGAACACTCGAATTCAATAACGAAGAGGGTGGTAAGGGTGTTTTCTTCACGTTGGATAAGCAAACACCTTTAGTTGAGTTAGTAGGTGGCTTGTTGGGTTCATGGTACACATGCATAAAATTGTACTCTCTGTTGTTCGCCTTTTCTGGAGTTAATTTAACCGGTGTAGCCTTTCGTTTTTGTGAGCTTTTAGGATCTCTCCCTTTAGTTTCAACCGTGTTTGAAGACTGATGTTCAACACAACTAGTAGTTTCACTTCCATTACCAACTTCAAGTAAACGTTTGGGACTATCAGCCCTACTCCTGTCGTTAACAGTCACTGTCACATTGGAAGTAATTTTGGGAGAAACTAAGCCTGGGAT
>JAHZMW010000579.1:0-20945 GCA_027743745.1 Alloscopus bannaensis | reverse complement strand
AGAGCTGCAAAAGACCCAGTGGCAAACGGTTGAATTTGCAGGTTATTTAAACTGTACAGTGCAGTTTGAAAAAGTTTAATTCATTTATACTTAAAGGGGGAGTGAGGGGAGCTTAAATGTCTATAATTTATAGCGTGACCGTCCCTCTCTGCAAATACTTTTTGTTGGAGTAATATCCGTGAATGTGAGGAGGGAAGAAGATTTAAGAAGAATAGTGATGTACAAGTTATTTTGACGTTTTCATTGTGAATTGTTCGTGGTCTCCTATCATGCAAAATGTAATGTGAGATACGAATCTTTCTCGTATTTTTAGTGATCACCATCATCCTCTGTAAGCGGATTTTTTTAGACATTTTAAGAACAAAAAGCAGACATAAGTCATTTATTTAGAGACTTAAGTAGGTGCACGTATGCATTCACACAAATACGAACGTGTTAAAATCTCATTCCTTTTCATTCTCAGTCTCACATTACCGTTCCGTGTGTGACCACAAAGTAAGAATAAAATGCATGCAGGCAATAATAATAAGTGGTACGTTATTGTAGCGGCTGGGATCGTGGTGACAAATAGAGTATGCGAAATAAAGAGTTGGTTTACATTAGTAAGTCTTTTCTCTCTTTCCGCTTCTGATGCATTCGACATGCATGAAAAAAATCGTCTTCATTTCATGACGATTTTATGCTAAGCGTTGCGACTTGTTGCGTGAGGGTGTTTTAAGTACAAGGAAACCTATAAAGAGAAATCAGCAAGATTTATTAGTTTGCGATAAAACGTAAGTGCCGTTTTTATTGGAGCGATAGTGTCGTGTTTCTGATTTGTCATACATTTCTTTTGAAATCAGGAAGTTATCAATAGAAGAAAAGAGATGCTTGTGTGGGCTGTTTTTGCGGTTAAAGGAAATAACGTGTCTTTTTTCTGCTACTGTGTGTTTTGTGGCAGGTGTCTTTAGTAGAAAGTTTCTTTTAATGAAAAGTGTGTCTCTGATTTTTACAATCCTTATAAATTCCATTAAATGTACAAAGTTAATGAAAAGCTGTAAAAATCAATGACATACGAATTAATTCATATACAAACAATTGCATTAGGTTTAACTAATTATTGATTTACTTGAGTAAGATGTATGTTTATCGTGTTCGTGATCAAAGTGACAATTACTAAAGAATGGCATGCAGTGTTCTGTGACTTTATTATTAAAATCATGCTACACGGTCAAGTGGACATGCGCCCTACAGCAATTAGTTTGTGTACTAATTGTTTGAGTGGAAATTCGCTGAAATCGTAAAACCACCAATTACAAAGAATTTACTGAAGAACATTTATATTATAAATAATTTAGCGTCCTTGCACCTTAGGCATTCTTCTCCTCCGGTTGAGAAGGCATGCGTACGACGGATTGTTACAAAGAGATTTATTTATGGGAAAAACGTAGTAAAAAATGTGGAGAATTTGTCTCGCGGCTCCATTACTCTTTTCTTTTGAGCAGGTTGGTAGCTGGTGCATTGCTGCTGATGGCATAATGATTTTGTTTTACGTGGCTCAAACAGTGAACAGTATGAATCATTATAAAAATGTTTGTCAGCCTGACTCACACTCATATTTTGCTCGGTAATAATAATTTGATGTGCAATGCACCTTTAATGTGCAGAAAGCTCATTAAACAATGAAACAAAGTTGGCTCAGACTTCATATTACCGTTTTAAAAACAATGTTCAATTTCTTATTAGCATGTGTGTGCAAAAATGAAACATACTCATAATAATTTTTGTTAGCAATCTGTACTAAATCCTTGTCTCAAACAGGAACTTCACAAGCGTCTTGGCGAATGGTACGAACAATTTCTGTTTGGACGTTTTGTTTATTGCTACTAGCTGCTACACATTTTGACTCCCTGTTGTGTGAATCTCTATGCAAATAAATGCGCAGACAAGCAAGCCCAGGACGTGTACAAAAATACAAAGTCTAAAATATGTAAAATGTTTGTACAATGGGTTGTGGCTTGGTCGAAAGGGAGAGATGTAACGTGCTCATCTTTCCATAACGCTAAAATTAGTGCTGAACATTTTTGAGTGAAGCATACGGTTATGCTTGTATCTTAAAATTCAGTTTGGATTTAGTCTCATGTTTCATCTAAAGCTGATCGCGTTTTTTATAGATTCACGGAACGCAATTCCGTGTTCCTCTTTGTTCTGGTTTGCACGATGGAGTGACAAGTGGCATGTGTAGAATAAATTTTGTGAAATTAGATGGATTGCCTGTTAAAATTGAATAGGATTTTAATTGATTTTATATTCTAGACTAAGATGAAGCCAAGTGATGTTCATGAGCGAAGACATTTGTAAGCGACAAGAGTGAAGTGAGCCAACTTCATCCACCCCTTTGTTCCGCAGCGGAGGGGGCGTCAACCCAAAAGTTGAAGGCTGTTAATATTACGTTTCCTCAACTCATTCGAGCGTGAAGAGAGCAGGGCGCTGTGGGTTATGCATGGTTGCATGCTGGAAAAATGTCACCTCAAACACGTGGAGAAAGTTAGGAAAGGGAGAGAAAGCGAGTAGGAGAGAAAAGTAATGTGCCACCATGTGTGCTTCACGTGAAGCCACGTGCATGTGTTTCTGCACAGATCGTCGAGTCTACCTCCTCTTCTTGTGCATCACAGTATTCCAAATTGTAAGTTTAAGATTAAAACTTCAAAATGTGTTAAATATATTTTTTCAGATATGTGGTTGATCGAAGTTAAAATATTGATATTATAACTTGTTTTACAGATTCTTACAATAGCGCGATGGATCATAGACTTCTTGGGTCCGCTATGGTCCATGATTTTGACGGACTTCCTCAACATTGTGTTCGCCATTCTGGGCTTCTCTGGAGGATATGCTCAAATCACAACTTACTTGTTCTGTGTAAGTCCTTATGCTTGTAGTATGCTCTATCTCTGGATATGGATTACCGTATTACTTCTGGAAAGTTAAGATGCGTCATGAAAAGTCTGAAAATGAATTTCATGTTTTGCAGTACATGTTTTGGTCTCTGCTCTGGATCGCGTGGAACGCCTTCATCATCTGCCTCTATATTCCGATCCCTTCGCTGGAAATGTACAAATCCGCCGTTCTGAGCTTGGGCACAGGAGGCTTCTCGTACTGGGAAACTCGGGCTCCCGGATNTCCCTTCGCTGGAAATGTACAAATCCGCCGTTCTGAGCTTGGGCACAGGAGGCTTCTCGTACTGGGAAACTCGGGCTCCCGGATGTGTTCCAGACTGGGCGAGTGAGTCTCAGCTCATCGTGACGAACTGCATGTTTGACCCTCGCCTCATGGAGTTCATTCAGGCAGGGATCCAAGTGTGTCTTTCAGTGAGTGGTGGAGTGAGTGCTTTCATATTCTTGTGGCGACACGACTTCCGCAAGTCTTCCAAAGAGTCGAGTTCCACCACCGGTACAAATAAGAGCAAAAAGAGCACGGCGAATACTGTGCCGTCGTTTCTCTCCTCTGGGAGGGGTACAGTGGGAAGTAGAATGAGTGCAAGGACACGTCCCCAACTGGGCCTTCCTCCCGGTGTTGGGAATAATGGAGGGGACTCTAGTGATCAAGTGACAGGGAACGATGATCGGCTGAGGCCGATGACGCCGAGGCGAGTGAAGCGTAGATCTGCGAGAAGCATTCAGTCGCAAAAGTTTGGTCCTAATGACCGACGAAATCATCATAATCATCATGGCGAGGTTGGGGATGGGGAGCGTCCCTCAACCTCGCGGGGAGCTTCGAGTAACCCAAGTGCCAGGAGTAGTTTAAGGAGCAATGCCAGTTCGAGGAGGAGTCATCGCAGTGCAAAGAGAAAGCAGAATCAGTTCATTTCCCCTGTGAACAGGCTCATGCAGCAAGTTGACTCGGAGACTTCGCATGAGGAGCCTGGAAGATATACGTACAGAGATCAGGTAGGCAGAAAAGCCTCAACCTTTTTAATAATGATTTTTTTTAAAATTGAGGTTGAAAATATCTTTAAAAATGTCATTCATTTTCGCAGGGCCACATCAATCCAGTATACGTAGGCCCTCAAAGTCCCTCCAACCCTCCGCCACCACCTCGACCTCCGTCAGCGAGGTCTTCGTATTCCAACTATCATCCTGCAAGACTGCCCACCACAGCAACGACAAATCTTCACCACCCCAATGTTTTCAATCTGAACCAAAACATTTTTACAAACGGTGGTTTCGACATGTCCACCGAGTACAATGTCTCACAACACTCAAACACGACAAGTGCTAATTTGTATGAGGATGACATCAACCTCTTCCCTGATCCTAGCGCGATAGGACCTCATCCCCCAGGGAATTTGAGTACGACGACAACCATGGCACTCAACTCGCCACCACTGCCCGCTCCCAAAATCCCGAATGGGTTCGCCTTCAGCTTTAACCCCCATCATCCCAACAACAATAACAAAATTAATAATAACAATGTCAATCATCAACCGCGAACAGACAATCCAGCCCTTTCTAACCAAACGTTTGCATATCCTTTGGCTCATTCGCCGGTGTCTCAGGTACGCCCCATTTGATACTGAAAATTTATGCACGACTTTCTCCGTAATTTTTTACATGTACTTTATGCGACACTTTTTTTTCCAGGAATCCTTTCCAATGTGGGGAATCAGCCAACCACAGTCGCCCGTTCAAAATCATGCTCCACGACACGTGCCACTCCAGTCTCCTCCATACCAAAATCCCCCACCTCCAACTTTTCAACCACGGCCTTATGCTAGACAACTACAGCCTCATCCAACAAATTCAGAAACGGTTATATAATGTCTTTCAGCAATACGGGATTTACAAACCTACGCTTTTTCTAAACCTAAGTTGCCGTGAAAGTACTGTTTTTGCTACATGTTGTGAATTGTGACTGGACATACTTTCTCCCTGAGTGAGGTACAATTATTTTTAACCTAGGACCTGTTATAGTAGGATTAATACTATTTATAGACTTTCGTACATACTTTGCCAATCACGCTGTTAATACGGGCATTTTGTATGTTTAATTATTTTATGTATTGTCAATATCTGTGTGATAGATATTTGTGTATCTACTTGTCTGCTGTCCTTTAACTATTGAGGTAGGATAATTTTCTTGTACATGACATCTTCCATAGTCTGTCTGTTTTTTACGAATATAAATAATATATTATCGTAGCTATTATACATATTTATTTTTTAAACGTGATCTCAGGGTTCCGTCCCTATATTGTACGTTAATTTAAAATATTGAAATATTCCATGGGTAATAAAAACATGATTGATATCTATCTTGACGGAGTGACCAATCCTAAACACGGTTGATGTGATCCATTGCATAATTGAAACTAATCTCATGCTGGTATTATGAGTCCAACAAGTGGAAATAAATAATGACAATAACACATAACAATTTTTACGTTTGAGATGTTTGTATTACCACATTTTAAATTAGTCAACAGGAAATTGAAAATACAAATATTAGATTGAACTTCAATAACAGTTACAGAAGTTCACTTGTAAACTCAAGGGCTACTTGTTCAGTTGAGGAATAATGACTGACTGAGGGTCGTAATTTCAATTTAAAAATTAAAATCAAACTACGTATAGGTATGCATTTTAAAAAACTTGATCTATAGCTCTTGTAAAACTTTGGTCCAAATTCGCTCATAAATATCAAAATTAGCCTCATTCGTATGGTATACTTGGGAATAGGTATATGGTTCATAAAAATTCAAAATTTCTTTTAAAAGGTCTCGCTTGTAACGAAAACCAGTAGCCCATAGAGTGGAACTTTACATTTGATACACCTTACCTCACTATAAATTAATAAGTCATGTATGTATGTAATTGCATAATATTTAGGTAGTACAACAATATATACATTAGAAAGTCAACAAGATCCTAAAAGTTAAATCTACTTAAGTGTTAAAACGGTAAGTGTTAAGGGGGGATAAGCAGTAGGGAAATTTTTGCCATTTGAAAGAGGATATTTGCACTGCACTTTACCTACTAAACTTAGGTATGTGTTTATCAATAGAACATTTTGTTCATTACATCATGATCTTCTAAAAAGTTATCGTGCTTATATTCTAAAAGTCCCAATGATCTATTTCCTAAAATTTCCAACACCTAGAATTTCGAATTTGTATTATTTAGAAAGACAAAAAAGCTAACTTCTCTAGATTTTGTGTAGAGTACATATATATAATATAGAGCTTGGTTATCATCAGCTACATGAGGATGCTCTTATATTACACTCGACTTGTAGGAAGTTAATGAGGGAAAGCTGAGTCTTATAGGCTTGCCGTTAAAAATTTGTTACCCTTTGTCACCAAAATATTGTCGTAGGGTTGATTCTGGATGAGTTCAACAGCTTGGGCCTTCTTGAGAACCAGCATGGTGTAAAACTTTTGGGCCACCTGCTTCCTCGTGTTGCGGGACGTGCACATTGAGGAGAAAGGAATGGAGCTTTCTATTTCAAATTTGGACTTGATTATGTGGTACATTTGTGCCGCACGTTTGTTGAGAACACGCTCTTCGTACTGCTCGTAGGTTTCATCGGAGGCCTGCTCCTCAGCCTGAAAATTAACAGTGAAAAACGGATTTTAAAAATTGCCTTCGCTAATTGAGTCAAAACATAAAACTGGTGACGTTTTTGTGTTTCCTGTAACTTACTGCTGAAACAGATGCTGGGAAATCGTAGTCATCATGACCACCCCAAGGGGTCTGAGGAAGGACTGACGCTGTAGCATTAGCGTTATCACCTGTAAAATTAATTACGTAATTTAGATATACTGATTTAAACGTAAAGTGCAGATTGAAAGCACGCTATATTAAGTGACTTACCAGCTAAAGGAACATCGGCATCAGGTTGCTGATTATTCACGTCAGCGGATGCGTCATAGCCCATGTTCTCCATGAGTGCCATATTGATATTATCCAAATTGGGATCCGCAGGTTGTACCGACGCTGGAGGCATTTTTGGGGTGGCCGGAGGCCCAATATCAGATTCCCGTATTCTGCTGCCGCCAGGTGAGTAAAGGGCATTCGAGGGAGGACCCATCATGCTTGAGTCAACATGTGCACCACTCATATTCAAATGACTCATTTCATCCATATCCATTCCAGTGATCATGTTCAGATCTGGAGGATCTGCTCCTTGTTGGGCAGAAATTGCAGGAGGAACTTCGCCTTCCATTGGCAACGTTGGCATCTCACCATCATTTTGTCGGAGTTCCTCGAGCGGCTCAGCTGCCTTCCTCTTTCTGCCCGCACCTTTACGACCCTTAGCTGCTGGAGTTTTTGGAGATGCTGGACCAGGGGTTTGAGGTGGCAGGATTGGAGGACCTTCAAACCCTGGAAGTGGTTCCATATTCTCATTGTTCACCAATTGGAAATCTTCGTTTTCGGCTGGCCTCGAGGTTAAGTGCGCCTGATAATTTCTCGCAATTACTCGTGAGGGAATGTGCTTTCCTAGGAGCGTGGTCTGGTCAGCAGGATTCTCATCTTTCTTTCCAAGCTGATTAAAAATATTGTTTGCCACGCTTTCTGGAGGGGGCATCGCTGGCTCTTCGGACTGAAGCGGAGATGGCGGTCCGCCAGAACTTGCAATTGAAGGTGGTCCTCCAAAGTCATCATCCATGTCTGAATCCACATGCATTGCTTCTGACGATCTTGCATCTGCAGACGTCGATGGAATCTCTGGAGGTGGCTGATCAGGAGGCATCGCAGGATCATCAAATAGTCCACCCTCGAATAAGCCTCCAGCTACAGCAAAAGTTTGCCACAATTAATACTTTTCTTCCTTTGTGAAAAAAATACAAAACGTTCGCTTTTTTCTAAGTACCCATCATGTCCTGTCCATCATCCAAAGGACCTCCAAAACCATCATCTGTCAAAGCATCTTTCGTCCGATCAGGAGCAGCGTGATCAAACCCTGCACTCCCTCCAAACGCAGACGAATGCGCATCATCTCGAAGCAACTCTGGAGCATCTTCGTTGAACTCTAAATCTCCAAATCCTTCATCATGATGTGGTAAATTCAAAGAACCATAATCTTCTCGCATTGTAATTTCTTCCGCTCTTGACTGGTTCATGGTCAACTGTGCTTGGATGTCCACATCACTGTTTAAACAAACCCCATTGATTCAGTTTCTACATAATCAATTGAGTCGATAACGATCGACATTATAATTTAACATTGGGATTTACTTTATTTCCGGAATGCTGGTGTCAAAGTCATGAAACACCTCCGGCAACGTAATCGCATTCACAGCAGCCTCCCTACTTTCCTCCGGCAAATCCACCATTCCAGGCCGGAAGGCCATTTTAATTTTGACAAACGCCTCATTACAATCCGCCAGCAAATACTTGGCCTTCCTCGAATAGATCCTGACCACTCCGAGCAGCAAGTGGCCACTCGTTCTCAAAGCCATTTTAACCTGCAAGCCAACAATCATCAAGCCATAAATTAGCAAAACCTCCATACATCAAATTTCAATTAACTTTAACTCCAAAAATTAGCGACTTGCCACTTCCCGCGCAATAACACCACATATACAAAACATATAGACGGTAATACACTTGTATACATTACCTTGGGATGGAGTATACCCTCCACAGATTTCTCAATCGATGTTTCGAAGACATGGGCCTTCGTTAACTTCTTGTCCCAATGGGCTGCCAACCAAATCCGGGCCAAAGGGCCCTTCTTGGCGAGCACGAAATGTGCATAAAACATGGCTCACTAATTGCACTGCCTCCACTAACTGAAATTTAATTTTTTCTCCAGTCTTTTCCACCACAAAAATAGAACACAATTTTCCCCCACACAACCACCACCAACTACAGCAGAAAATATAATATATTGTGGTCACTACTTTTCGCTCGCTGAGTGAATACACTCGGAAACGTACGAAAGAGCATTGCAGGATAGGTCCTGCAAGTCCTGCCAAAAAGGGTTGTTGTTGTTGAGCTGGTGATGACGACGATGACAATATGATGCTATATTCCTCCTTTTCCGAGTTTTTGTGTAAATACACTCTACCCTCTCACTTTGGGAAACGGTTAACTTTCATCTCTCAAGCGTATCTTCCAATGTTGTTTGCTCTTATAAAAATGGAAAAAGTTCTCTCCTCGAGTAGAAAGCACAGGGAAGATAGAGCTTAAGTTTGTAGGTAAAAACGCTTTTAGTGTTGGAGTGTATTTATAACACTTTTCTGACAAGAGTTGGTTCGCTAGGAAAAGCTTGAGATTTTGAGATTGTACTTTGCTGCTTACTTTTAGCGTTCTGTGTACGTAAACATAATATATCTACTCCACCGAGTCAGTTTGTACGCGGTGGTGGGAAGGGAAGGTAGTAAAAAAAAGTAACTTTGGATGCAAAAAGAGGGCAATAAGGGAAGCGTAAGATCAAATGGGATAAAAGGGGTGAAAAAAATTAAGTTTTTAAGGCTAGATCAATATAGAATTTCCCTTAAAATGAAAACCGGGCGGGAACTTATTTCATGATATGATGCAATTAATTGGAGGTAATGAAAAGATGCATGTGAAAGTTAAAAGGAGGAGTAAATAACATTGTTCAACTGCTTTCTTCAAATAGAGCCCTTGCTTGAAATGTAAGAACTTGTTTTGTTTAGATGGTAAAAATCTGTCATTCGGAGCTTCCTGGAATTGGGAAAGAACATAATTTGGTCTGTTACTGAGGGTCGTTTATCGGAGTTGATACTTTCACCCGAAATAAAACGGGTAGCTTGAAAGTTTACGTTTACAAACACTTGTATGTATTTAGTCTTATGCATATATGTCATATTATGTAAAACACAGTTTTTGTAAATATTTGTGACGTGAATACTTCAGCTCAGCACAGCCGACGGAGTAAATATGAAATACGTAGGCAAGTCATAAAACGTAACCTGCAACGAGTAGCTGGGAACCTAACCTGTAAAAAGAGTATATTTAGTATGTTCATAAAAAGTGTATAATATACACAAGCAATATAGCAAAAATATACACATGTGTGTGCATTCTAGAAACTAGAAGCACAATTCACACATTTTGCCATCAACCCGACGTGGAGTGTTCTAAACTCTATTGCCTCGTCACTATTTACAAATTACAAGTAGAAGTAGATTTTTGGTGATTTTGCCGTTTCGAAAACGAACTAATTTTCTACTCGTACGGACGGACATTTCGAGCACTTGTAATTTTATTTGGGAAATCACATGTGAAACTAATTTAAAAATTGATTCCAGCCTTCAACGCTTGAAATTTATAGTCACTAGAAATTCACGGTGGCAGCAGAAGATCTGCATGTTGAAAGGGAAATTAGGAAATCGCATGGGCAAGTCAGAACTATAAATTATCATGGACCAAACGTCGCTCGTTTCTGTGAAGGACCTTCGGCCTGGACTGAAGAATTTGTCGATGGTATTGATAACGCTTGAAATTGGGAAACCTAGCACAACAAAGGACGGCCATGAAGTGAGATCCATCCGAGTTGCTTGACAGGACTGGTTGTGTCAACCTGTCAATTTGGGATGAGCCTGGAACGCTTCTTCAACCCGGCGACATTGTCCGAGTTCATAAGGTGGTTAAACTAACTTTAAAGATAAGATATATCGCTCTTCGACTACTAACAACTATTGTTTAGGACAGATATGGTGTAGGTGGAATAATTAGTAGCTCTGGCTGATGTTGGAATTTCCAATAATTCGGTAGGGAAGGCAATTGTGGAACCTTTCATATGGCGAATGTATAATGGCACGGCACGACTTTCACTCCTCGTTGTGGATGGTGTGCGCCTTATGATTCACAAATGAATGATCCTCAATGTATGATGCTACAAATGACCATCATCAAGAGGAGAAAATTTACATTGAACCTACAAAGAAGAATGGGGATGAAGAATAAATGACGAGCTAAATATTTTCGTTGATTGCAGGCATACGCTTCACTTTTCAAAAACAGTCTGACTCTGTACATTGGCAAAGGTGGGGAGATCTACAAGGTAGGAGACTTTTGCCTACATTTCTCCGAAACACCTAATATGAGCGAAGAGAGCTTCCCTAATCCTGCCGCTGTCGGATCAACACCTGCAGAAGGTTCTGGCCCTGGTCAATCAGGTGGTCGAGGAGGACCACCATCCGCTGGAGATAAAGGAATGGGGCCAAGGGGACCAATGGGGGGATCGGGAGGCGCTCGCGGGGAGAGACCTGGATTCAGTAATGCCAGTGTAGGTGGTAGAGTGGCAATGGGAATGAAACACGGTCTGATGTATTCATAGGTTTTATACATTTCTAATTAGTTAACTGTACATCTGTATACTTGATTTCTGAATATTTATTACCATGTAATAATAATATTTGTAAAAACTCAGTCTTATTACATTCAGTTCATTTAAATAGGTTGTTTACGGTATCAACTGACGTAGATACTAGAGATCATGTATTAAAAATACCAGTAATTGACAATCTTGGCACTGCCAAGTTGACAGTAGTGTCTTTTCTATTGAGTATTGACTGAAATTTAAAGCACCTTATGAAAATTCCTTCCACCCGGTGGTGATTTACTATATACATCGAATCGAATCTGTACAGATACACTCACAGCTAATCTGTTTGAGATTCATACTCACGGACAATGTCACTTATGGCACGAAGTGCATCAGCGTCCAGGTTAGGTTTCTCAACTTTGACCATCCGCCCATCCTTGTAGTCCCTCATCAGTGCTTCCACCAAAGCCTGATTGTTGTCCTGCATCGATCCATAGGGGATCACCTCTTGGTTCTGGGAGCCAGCGGTGAATGGGACCCCCGGCTGGTTGTCTGTCGCCGTCGGGGGCAAGCACAAGTCATCCGGGGCCCCATCTGCCAATTCCTTGCCATGATCAATCCCTCGAATCTCGTACTCTTCGATATAATCCGGGTCAAATGGATAGTCGCACTAGAATCAACAAAGCATAACATTATATTAATTACTAAATTAATTCAATCAGCAGTTTGGCAAACACACGTTTTGTTCTTTACAATTTACGGGAAGCAAATCGGTGCCTGTCTAATCGTCAAAATATAACATTTAGCATACAAAACGGATTTTCTGATAATATATTCAGTAAACAAAACTAGAAGCTTACCGCCATGCTGGAACAAACCAGTATCTCTCTCCTGGAGTCAACACTCCTTTCACCAGTCTGTCCCGAGTCAGGCATCAGGTACCACATCAATTTCTCGTCACATTTTGGACACTGCTTCACCTCCTCCCCTTTGTACAGAAATCCTTTCACAATTTGACTCATATTATCACCACACGGTTGACTATAAGTTTGTTATTCAAGACTAGAAGACACGCTGCTTAGGACCTTAAAGCCGAACCGACAAGAGATTAGAACCGGAAGAAGGCAGTCGATAAGTTATATAATACTGTCAACATTTCTCTCATAAATGTCAACTTTTAAACCAAACTTCCAAGTTCACTTCGATGTTAAGATGTCAGATTATCACACAAAAGTGAAAAGTGCTTCACTTTCGTTCTCGGACTCTAAGACAAAGCGACTAAATACCTAAGCGTATTTACATGCGAAACAAATTCACATTTTTGCAATAAATACACCTTTTTCTTGTGGTCTTGCCCAAAGCCTTCCAACTTCTTACAACTTTCGGTGTTTTTACTCTTTCGTTTTTTGTGGTGAGACACATGAGTTATGACTTTCGCGCCATTTCATATTCCTCAGGTTTAAGCACAGTCTCACTTTGCCCCATAGGATTCCAGCGTACACAATTTTTTCCAAAAACGCAAAACATCTCGAAATATTTTCACACAAATTTTTACGCTCAAATTGACAGCCTCAATATTTCACATTTTTTACGCAAGTTCAAAATTCTACTTGGGTGGCATTCCAAATTCGTCTTTCAAATTGTGACATTTTTGGGTTTTAGGATGACTAAATTAGTAGTAGCAATTACATGAAAGGGGGTAGATGCATTTGTGAGTAGAATGATGGAAAAGTACTTACATAATATTGCAGACAAGAATATATATACCTAACAGAAATTATCAGAAGTGTGTACATATATATCTTGAGAGAAGTTGAGTTGAGAGACGCAGACGAGAGTACTATGTACGTACACATTTTTATACACATACTTACGCACACACTTTGCACACGAAATGTGCAAACAATACAAACACACCAACGACGAAAAAGTGTGTGTGCGTGTAGGTACTTCAGAGAAAAAGAAGTGTAGTCGTCGTCTTCGTGAGTATTTATTGTGAATTTGAGAAATTCTCAGATATCTATCAAGTTTCCTGAAGAGCCCTTATTTGACACTGTAAAAAAGGACAAAATTTTGATTGATTACGATTGAATTAGTTGATTTTTCTCTCCAGAGAGTTAAGAATATTTTATTGCGATTTTGTCTACCGTTTGAAGGAGTTTGGTTATTAGAGTTGGTCTTTGTGTGCGATATCCAGGAAGAAGACGAAGGTCGTTGGAGAGCCTTTTTTTTCTGGTGTGTGTCGCAGTTAGATGAAAGAGATTCCAAGGAAATGGAAGAAAGGAGTGGAGTTTGATTGAAAAGTGTGATTATTGGATTATTGCTGTTTAAAAAACGGACAATTGACTTGAACCGTCTGGTGGAGGTGGGAGGGTTTGATGACAAGTGGAGGAGAGAGAAGTAGAGTTCTATGATGAGTTCAGGGGTTAGATAACATCAGGAAGCAGAGGATAGCAGCTTATTTCAAGTCGTTAAGAAAGAGAGTTTATGTAAGAAACGTGGTCAAGGTTTAGGCTTATAGGTTAGGCTCTCGACGATCTTTGTTTATTTATCTGTTTTCTTCATCCTTCAATCTCAAATGGCGTCCTCGGTAAGTGATTCAAGCGAATATGGATAAGGGTTAAGGGTTGCTTTAATTATTGTTGTATTAATGTATAAGTTTGTGGTACTTTTCTCGTTAATGCAGATTTCCAATTCAGAAAATCTTCCACCACACGTCCTGCGCAGTGTGTCGAAAGAAGTGGTTTCGTTGAGTCAGGAGCCGCCGGAAGGAATTCAAGTCCATTTTAATCATGACGATATCACGGATGTCCAAGCCACGGTTGTTGGTCCAGGTTGGAATGTAGAAAGAAAGTTATAAAACTTTATAATGCGAATTTATTTTGATTTTATTACTGACTTGAAATGGGTATAATTGTAGAAGGGACGCCATATGCTGCTGGAGAATTTAAGTTAAAGCTAGTATTGGGAAAAGACTTTCCTACCGCACCACCCAAAGGATATTTTCTCACAAAGATTTTCCATCCGAATGTCGCCAGCAATGGTGAAATATGTGTGAATGCTCTGAAGAAAGACTGGAACCCGAAGCTTGGTTTGAAACATGTTTTACTGGTAATTTATTTAACAAATTGCTATATTGATAATTATATTGGTTATTTGTTTTAAAGTTTAAATTCTTTTAAATAAATACTTTTCACAGGTGATCAAGTGTTTACTGATTGAACCCAACCCGGAGTCTGCACTGAACGAAGAAGCTGGAAAACTCCTGCTCGATAACTACAACGAGTTTTTCCAAAGAGCTTCGCTCATGACCGAAATTCATGCCAAACCGCTATCTAGTTCTCCGCCGATAACGGCAAAGAAAGCGAAGATACGAAAGGACAAGAAGAAAACCCTCAAGCGCCTATAAATGAAGAGGTTTATATTATCATGGACAATGAACCTATATTAATCCGTGATCTTTTACGTACGAGAATGAGCTACAAAACAACCTAATGTTAACAGTAATTGTAAGTGTTACATAGAGTAACTTCGAAGTACATATACAGTAACGGTACATGCATGAACTCAGAGCGAGGAAGTTTGCTGCGTGAATTTGAAATTTTGGATACAGTATAATGTATATATTGCTGACGAGAATCTATGTTGGATACACACACGTTTTTAGGTAGATTGGTAAGATCCAATTTACAGATTGTAGATAATGAAAATCGTCTTACTTACAAATACCGTTCGGTCTGTCACTTTCAAGACCTGGAAGGGCCCAATAAACGTGTCCGATATAGTGACGCTCCTATGTTATGTACTTTTCAGCCGTGCTTCTTGTGTTACTGTTGTTGTGTATAGTGAAGACTTACTAGATTTTCAATCTTCGAGTTCGAACATAGCTGCCTTCTTTCTTTCCTTCTCATTTGTAATTAACATAGTGCCTCGGGATTTTGATGGTGTTTCAGTTGTATTTATGCAATAATTTTGTACACACTATAACTTACAGCGGGCACAAGTTCAAAAATTAACTGGGAGGTCTCTCAGACGCACGACTCGATGCTACTCAACACTAATGGACTTTAAAGGAAAAAGTACCTTAAGCTTTTCCTTCTGAGTAAATTGGAATATTCTTTATTCATTTACTTCCTTACCAGTATTCATCTTTAAACTTTTTTTCAAAATGTACGACATGTTGTAATTGACCATGTACCATATATATTAATTAGAAGAATCTTCGTCGAGGAAATGGATTTGTTCAGTCTACTTTTGGATCTATTTGTTCTTCAGGTAAAACGTAGGCGTTCAGTTGTTTTTGAGCGAAAGAGAATGAAGAATCTTCGTCGAGGAAATGGATTTGTTCAGTCTACTTTTGGATCTATTTGTTCTTCAGGTAAAACGTAGGCGTTCAGTTCAGTTGTTTTTGAGCGAAAGAGAAGAAAGCTATTGACTGATGTATGTCTGTCGTATAAATGTAATAATCAAAGTTGCGTATGTGTCCGATGAATGTGATAGATAAGATAGTCATAGGTAAAGATGAATATCACGTTATTACTCCACACAGCTTTATTTATGGTTATATACTTTCGCCGAGGAAAAGGAACTGTTTTTGTCAAATGATTCTCATTTAAAATAATTTGATGTGGGTTAAACTGTGCATTCAGAGAGAGTCGTGTCATCTATAAATAATATGGGAAATGTTATGCCGGAGAGAGATGTAGAAGTGATTGTGTTCTTGCAATAAACGACCCTAACTTGTAAAAACTGATGTGTCTCCTCTAGCATTTTCAATTTATTTCTTGTTGAATTTATAGAGACTACCGAAGTCGCATTGAAGATTTTGATCTAAACATTGATTGAGATGCCACCTTATCTACAAAATCTTTTTCAGGCTCATCCGCGTTCCCGTTATTAATGCTAGAAGCTTCCTCCCCATTTCGGCCTTGTATTCTTTGATTGACATGCACACAGGGGGTGGATATTGTATGTACGTTGCCATTATTGCCAAATATTCCAATTGCCGGGGTTCTGATTATGGGTGGCCTTGGAAGTGACAGATGCTTCGCTAGTTGAATTTTGTATGCTGGAGATAGCCCTGGAATATTCCGGTTAATGCTTTCCACGAGATCATTGGTAGCGTCAGACGGTTGTGGACTATTGGGTTCATAAAAGGATGGCTGCCTAGTATATTCTACAGGCAGGGATGCTGACGCAACCCCAGTGTCTGAGTCATCTCCTGGAAACTTTACACCTTTTAATGTCCTCCGGGGTGCCCTGGAATATTCCGGTTAATGCTTTCCACGAGATCATTGGTAGCGTCAGACGGTTGTGGACTATTGGGTTCATAAAAGGATGGCTGCCTAGTATATTCCACAGGCAGGGACGCTGATGCAACCCCAGTGTCTGAGTCATCTCCTGGAAACTTTACACCCTTTAATGTCCTCCGGGGAGATTTACGAATGTCCACTATGAAATTCAGAAGCCCCTGACTTGCAAAATTCTTGACAGTGAGCTCAGACAACGTTAAAGCAGCAACCTTCACTCATGATTGACTTGAACGGGGTTCGAACAGGATATGCAGGCCCTTGCCAGGACTGTGATATTTTCTAAGAAACGAGCCATGTAACATGAGTCTAGTCTCATTGATTTTCAGCGAACAAACAGAAACTTCACAAAACGTCTTTTTACACTTTACCTGATCCGGATGCTTAAGCTTTATATACGCATAATAATTATACTCCAAATCCTCAGACTCTTTGAACGTCTGGAAATAAGTCCATATCCAAAAGCTCCGACGGACTCGCTGCATCATCACGTAGAAAACGTTGTCAAACGCTTGAATATAGTACGGAAGCCATCTCGTTTCTAACCACCAACGGAAAACACATAAAGCTTACAATCTTTAGCTTAAAAGTTATAATAATCAAATACATTCCATAAAAATGCAAGTTATTGTAGTAATATACTGCAGGCAATCTTACTTCTTCCATATTTTTGCTTTGGATTGTATGTCAACTGAATGTTCGCCGGAAGCTTATCAGTTCCGGAGACCTTGTGTGCGTAGTCTAAATGAGAGAGAAAGTTTTTGTAGGGAAGTTCATGGCTGCAGGAGGGCACGACGCATTTGATGGGCCTGCAGAGAGTTTAGCACATTACCGATTTGTTCCAACATTGAAGATCTATGCATGTCTATATACACTGCTTAAAATTAAAATTTTCCTTACCTAAACATGCACTTGTCTTCATGAGGTTTCATGCTGCTGCCCTTGAGCCGCAGGTGCTCGCAGCCTTGGGAGGCGTACCTACATTGCTGGGCGTAATTGATGACGAAGTTCTCCGCAAAGTAGTTTCGAGCTCCGTTTAAAGCCTCTCGACAAGTGGGGCAGGATGTGACACTCCCCTTCTCGCGACAAGTGTTGCAAATTATATGTCCATTGACACAATTGTGAATCGGAGGGACGCACACGTTGAAGCACACGGGACATTTCAGCTCTTCGAATATCTTTGCTAGATTTGCATTTGCAGTGGCGAGAGAGGATGTTTGCGCTTTTGAAAGTCGACGGTCCCTGTCAAACGTAATGCCATGTCATATTATAAAAGATAAAGAAAATCAGTAATAGTTATCATAGAACTTTCGTGGTTAACCTTGAAGCTTTGGATGAAAAACAGCAGCAAAACATTCTGGATGGATGACTGACAACGAATTTGTTGGGAAGGATTTAGAAAATGGCAATTCAAGAAGTCCTTTGTCTCATAATTTTGATAGATTGCCAATTGCAAAGTTTCCTATTGGAAAATTTCCGATTAGACTGGTTTTTTGTCATGCATATGCATGATTTAGAATTTGAAAACCTGACCCCTTATTTCCTCGTCATTGTAATTAGAAGAATTTGATGAAATGCTTTGCAAATAAAGTAATTCATGAGAGAGTTAGTGGGATTCGAAGGAAAACATTGTTGACGAAACTGGAAATGAGCGGAACGAGTGGGAAGAAGCTGTGCTAAAAGTTTCCTAGACATTGCACAAAATTGTCCAGCAAAATCACTTCAGACGAAAGGATATTTGTGCCCCACATTACCTAACCAGCCCTTGCGTCATCGCAGTCACTTCCGTTTCAAACAGCGGTCCTAAAACATGTCATATAGTAATTTGTACAAATACGCCAAAGTATGGGTTCCAAAGGGTTTATAAGACATTCTGCCTGCATAGTGAGAAATATAATCAAGCCTTCCATCTCATCTCATTAAATACTAATTAGAACTTAACATGAGACAAGTTGTGTTGTTGCAATACATGCACAAGATTACTTTGCTGCAAATGGTATGATTGACGATGACGAAATTTGGAGGGTTTGAGTTTTGGATCATGCTTTCTGTAAAATCTAGAAAAGCTAACTTACGTAATTGTTCCGGCAGTGCCCCTGAATAAGTAGTGCTTGCACAAACAATGAAGGTGAATTTGGGCCATCATTAAATGATTAAACTCATTTACTCATAGTAGTTCAGCTTGAGATAATTGCTTCTTCTTTATATTCACCTCCAATTTGTTACTTAAAGGTCAACAATTCCAAGCCAAACATTATTCCATCACAAGTTTTCATATAGGTCGCAAGTTCTTATTTGCTCTCCGTTTTAGAAGATTTTCGGCATACATTTTGATTAAGTTAATATAAAGTCGGCTTAACTAGTTTCAATATGCCTCAGCGTTCATATTGCAGTTAATCTTGTCACAATAACTGCTCTTGTTGTGGGTGCGGTACAAATTAACTCAGTACCATTCAATACCGGAAGTTGTGTCGCCCCAGGAATATGCGGAGGAGAGGTGAACAATCCTGACTTTGGTATTGAAAGATCAAGAAGGCAAGCCACCGAAGTTTCAGAGCCACCCCGCCCACCTGAAGGAGGTGCAAATGCTGATGGAGCTACAAATTCCGCAGCATTGCCTTCCACGCAGACGACTTCACAAATAACGTCTACGGAATCAAATCCATTACCAGCCTCCCCCGAGGCTCCACCCCAGCCTGCTGCTGCTGAAGTCTCTTCCCAAGAAGCTTCCACCGTAGCACATTTACAAAAAACTTCAACTGAAGTTCCTCCGCAACCAGTATCCACTGATGTCTCTTTAACTCCAACTTCCATGGAAGTTCTTTCTCCAACCACTTCCGTGGAGATCGCTTCGCCAACAGCTTCAACGGAGGCTCCCACGGAGGTTACATCGTCAACCTCGTCGAGTGAAGTTACAACATCGACTGCATCACCACCTCCGCCAGTTTCCGGTGGGGACACAGTGTGTCACACAGTGGACACAGTGGACACACCCTTCGACTCACTTCACATTGACTCGTCTTTTGAGCCAGTCAGTACCACAGTGCCGCCAGCTACTGAAGTTCCGATCACGACAACGACACCCACCCCTGAACCAGGTACCAGCCCCACTACTTCTCCTCCATCTCCTCCAGAAACCCTGCATCCTTCCGAAACACCCATGGTAAACACGGACAGCATATTTGAAACATCGAGTCAAAATCCACAGACAACTGCTTCTCCAACCACACCAGACCAAATCATACCTTTAAGCACCCCTCTTCCGCAGGAGCCACAGTCTAGCGAATCTTCGCCAGGCACTGGAGAAACGTCCCAGCCATCGACAACTCCAGAAGAAAATACAACGACAAAGTCAGAGCCAACATCAGGCAGCGGTGACCTTTTTGCTAGTGAAAGCAATAATGGACCAGCCAAGGAGCCTTCTATAGCTTCAAGTGAGCCGTCTCCACCGAGAAATATGTCCTCTCAAGAGGAGGCATCTCAAAGCAAAGAAAACGCAGACATTGTCCCTGTATCACCTTCCGCTACCCCAGAAACATTCTCTAATCCAACTTCTCCAAAAATAGAAAGTGGTCCTCCAGTCTCCTCTACGGCAAATCCAGAGTTACTTGAGCAAACTTCTGAGGTGGATTCAAAGAGTCAAACTGTTGTAGCTGATGCTCAGGTTGAAAATAAACAAAAAACTTTATTCACAGATCTCAGCTCAGAGAACGGTATATATCACAATCATAACCGAACCACAATCGTAGATGACGATATTCATAAGGGCATTAACATACATGTCAGCAACAGACACACTCCCAAAGTGTCCCAGAAAGCTAAGCATACAGATACGGATGATTATTTCAAGCACAATTTGTCAGACAGTCCTGGATGCAGCCTGGAACTGGAAGATAGGGAAATGTTCGTAAGGAACATTCAGACCACCGTCTTTTCAATGATGGATGGGACGCCCACGATGCTTGCCTTTGTCAGGAATGAGTCTTGCGTTGCAACATTGAGGTACAGAAATAGGTTTCGAAACTTCATTTACTGAGCATTTTTATGCTTCACGAGTTTTTAGAAGAGCTTGATTAAGGTAAATATGCATTTCTGTTTCAGCAAAAAAGGCGAGATGAGTGTTCGAAGTCGAGGGATTTTACTGCCTGAATTCCCCTTGCATTTGCAGGTGGATGCCGGAATGTTTATGCATAACAGGCTCTACCTATTCGATTCATCATTAGGTACGTAATGATGCACTAATTGACATTCCCCGTTGTAAGTTATTATTGATCTTGATCTACAAAATTCCGTAGTTAATATAAATTTAAACTTTGCTGATCCCAAGCTCAAAAAGCATGGAGCTTCGACTTCAACTCG
>JAHZMW010000578.1:0-10871 GCA_027743745.1 Alloscopus bannaensis | reverse complement strand
CACGCAACTCAACGTTGTTTCTCCGTTGTAATAGGAGTGTGTGTTTGTAACCTTCAGAGTGTGACTTTAAGTTGAGTTTTGTGAGCATGGGAAAAAATATGGCGTAGATATATACGTAGACGGACACACAAAGTGCCTGATGTTATATGTATGAACGGTTAAGTATGAAAAAAGTGGAGCTGTTTAACTTTACTGAGCGAAAAGGGGAAACACAATATTGCAATCTATAAGGGAGCAAGATGATAACAGGCATATCGCCACAAATAGTTATATATATGGCTCTCTGTATCACTTCTTTAGCTGTGAAACCTTCTTGACTGTACTCCTGAACCAAAGTCATCATCATCAACATCATCTTCCAATATTTTTTTGGTATTCATCCATAATAGTGAAAAAGACAGAGCAAGAGAGTTAGCTCAAAGTGCATTCTTGATAAGCGAAAAGACAAAAAAATATATAAGCAATGTGTGTGCATTAGAATACAATACGTATTCTTGATGAAGACCTGAATGTTTGTGGATTCCGCTGAGAAACGTTGCAAGATATCTGTTGCAATAAAGTCCAGGTGTTTTTTACACTTACACGGGGGCTACATTGTAGTAAAAGGGCCGGAAGTAAACTCAAATCATTGAATGGATGACCTAGATTATTACATGAAGTCTTACATGAGCCTGATACAGAGTCTTGAAATGCAGACGTAAATGCACAATCATACCGCACTTCCTTCACATCTCTGTTTGTAATATATCCCCCATTTGAAGCTGAAATCTTTCCTCGTCGACATCGGTGATACAATATTATAATGTTGCTCCAACACAAGGGGAAGGTCCAAGGAGAACATTGGGCGATGATGATAAATTACACAATCATTACAATGCCTCGTCCGACAACCGCTGCAATTATGCTGGCGATGAAGAAAATGAATACATTACGGAGTTGGAGGAGAGATGATGATTCTCAGCCTGTCATCACGAGAAGCGCTAATACAACACATTTCCCAGCATTTGTCTACAATTGACAATGAATCTGGATTGGAACCTGACAACACGACGGTACTTTTCCATTTTTTATGAAAAAATACTTAATAATGTCCAAAAGTGATGAAGCTTTGTTTTCGCTGGATTCTCATATGATTATGATTTTTGGGGTAAAAATAAGAAACGATAAATTCTGGAGGAAATGATAATGAAGTGAATACGTAAAAATAGCAATTGTTAGCAATCTCTACTACTCATCATCATAATACAGCTCTCTCACCTAAAAAGACGATATCAGCGCAATTTTCCTTGTCGAAAAGAAAAAGAGACTGTGGTGCTCATTCACACACTGCTCTTCTGCGAACTCTTTTCAAGAGCTCAAATTTATGTCTACTCCTGCAATGCCTGTAATGCTAAATACAGAATTTCAGTCGACTCGTCCCTTCCTCACAAAAATCTCACAATTCTACCATGTTTAAAAGCCATATTATTCTCTCCCCTCTCGTGCTGTGGAGTTTGAACAAAAATTTGTGAAGAAGCTACTCAAATCTGAGTAGAAAAAGGATTTTTCCTGAAAAAAATCCAAAGTATTCTTGAAGCTTGTGGGCCACACAAAATACGAAGGCAGAACAGCCCGAGCAGACGAGCAGAAAGGGCTTCTCTGTGCTGCTCCTGTTCCCAAGCGAAAAATATCATGGTTAATTTTTTTCATATAACAAAATCCACTCTCTGTGTGTCTCCCAACATTTTGTATATGTGTGCACACACAAAAACTACAGACTTCCCTTTGTATGCCGCGACTTTTACACACAATACTACATCCATCCCCTTTACAAAATGGGAAGGATACGTTTTAAAGCGTATTATGCGCAGTAACGTGCAGTAATCCACAAGATATCCGCTCCTGAAAACGTTGCTGCACAGAAAGATATATAGATTTTGAGATTTCTTCTTGTGGAGCGAGTACTGAGTTTTGGAGTTTGGTCATATACTCCCCACACATATTACGAAGTCCGACCTTTTTTTTCGTCGAGAGAGACCGTAATGTTCACATTGTGCGAGGAAGGAGACGTCGAGAAGTGAGGAGCAGTTCAGAAGAGAAAGAGCAGAGCTGTTGTGAGCAGCAACTTCTCTAGAGGAGTCTCCCTCAGTCGTCTCCTCGATGCGATGATATGCGATGCTCAAAATGTTCATCACACACGACCATATACCGGGACAACAGTCCGTCCAACACTGCCAGTTCATGTTTGCCATCAGTGCAGGTAGCTGCTGTACGTTGGCTCAGACTAAGAGTAAAAAAAGGCAGAATCAGAGAGATATATAGTTTTGTGTTGAGAGAACACAAAATTTAATGCAATATCTTACTAAGAGAGTTCCTTCGTGTGTGTTGTGTATATGTGTGTGTGTGCGGTTTGGATTTGGAGGTTGGGGAGCATCCATAAAGAACGACTATACGCAACACGATATATATAAATACGAGAGCTCTATAATATTATGTCGCGCTGATAATAATTTTTACTGAAAAAAAGTAGTAAAGAACATAACAGCGCTGTTTGAAAGAAAGGATATACGAATTTATAAACAAAAATCGCAATCTCTCTCTTCGTTTTTTTTGTTAATTTTTTTTTGGAGATAAAGATTGAAAGAGTAGGATTTTTGTCAATTTTTAGGGAATATAGTGTAGGTATTATGATTGTAATGGTAAAGAGAGACGAAAAGTAGAGAAATATAAAGCACACATACATAACTCACCGACGAGGAGACGGTGTCTTGCCACAGGATGTCAAGTACCGCATGGCGCTAAACACCGTTCTGGATTTAATTTATTATCATCGCCTTAACCGTAAGTGGTTTGCGGGAGGTGGAATTGTTGAGGATTTTTTAAAAAGCTTTTGAAAGAATTGACCAGTTTTCATGAGATGAGCTAATTGGGGATAACTTGAAAATAAAGAAACTAATTGATTTTCAAAAAAATAAATAAATGATTGAGTATTTTGGATTATGAAAAAGGATTTATTTCAATAACACGATTCCTGACAGGATGATTAAGTTCTGTTGTCTCAAAGGGAAAGTGTCAAATTGATCATATTTATCGTGAGAGGACCTGTTACTACGAAATTGGAGGAGTAGTTTGACTCCTCCGAAATTTCCGTGGTTTAGCAATGCTAGACGGAATTCGTGTTGAAACTTTCATTTTGATGACGTTTTCCTTAGTTTCTACAATTTTAAATATATTTGGCAGTTGTATTTCCCTAAAAAAAATCGTGTCGGCAGAGTTGCTAGTCGGACAAAATGTCTATTTAATTATCGATAGTATCTTTGTTGCGACAAGGATCGGAATCGTCACGTAAAATGTGGCAAATTCTGGTGTTAAAATGAGAATTTCTGGTGAAATACCAAGTCCAAAAAGTAGGTGCCGGAAAGTTTAGGGTGAATTTAGTTCTTTTTGTCTACGCAAACAATTTTTTGCTTCTGTACCGGCAATAATAAGGAAATTTACATATTGTTCATGTCGGAAACAAAAAACTAAAACGTTTCCCATTTTGTTGACCAAAAAATTGTAAATATTTTTGGTCAATTAAGTGGTTTTAAGCGCAGTATGGCACAGCTGAGTAGAGATTTAAAACGAAAGAGTAGAAATAAGATTGTACGACTTCACAAATTTGATTTTGGGAATGATATGGCGTTTAAAAAGTATTGTAAATTTGATATTAATTTTTGGTGTTTTTTTGAAATTTTTGCAGTGGGTTCGGTGGGTTACCAAGCTGGCACCCACGACGGGAAATAATTCTCCTCAGCCAACTTCCTTCGGCCTGATGCAGGAGGAGCACCAACAGGAGACTTGGCCTTATTTGCTTCGAGCACAATTAGAACAAGCCGTGGATTCCGAATACAATGTAAGCCAATTAAAAATCATTGAAAATTTCAGTTTGGTATTGTTCCCATTCTGAAGTCTGCGGGAATATTACGTTACGTTTGTATGATTGCTCTCTATTTATGTTGACGCTGAGAAATGCACTTTTAGCACTAGATTCTCTGGTAATCGTATAAGTTCCAATGCCACCAATACGCGCAGCGTAGTTCCACTTCCAACTTGATCGTTCTTTCACTCACAGTAGACTATATTGGAGAGTAGCTTTCAGCGTAAACTACGTAGTGCTTCTCACCAAAGCGTCGAGCTAGGAAAAAACATGTTTGTTGTTTTTGTGCTTCTGTGTCTTGGAATATATTTTAGGTATTTTCGGATGAAGAATGGGATGTTGACGCTGAGAAATGCACTTTTAGCACTAGATTCTCTGGTAATCGTATAAGTTCCAATGCCACCAATACGCGTAGTTCCACTTCCAACTTGATCGTTCTTTCACTCGCAGTAGACTATATTGGAGAGTAGCTTTCAGCGTAAACTACGTAGTGCTTCTACTGCTTCTCACCAAAGCGTCGAGCTAGGAAAAAACATGTTTGTTGTTTTTGTGCTTCTGTGTCTTGGAATATATTTTAGGTATTTTCCGATGAAGAATGGGAAATGGGTATCATGCTGTTTGCATTGGATAGATCGTTTTTGGGAACCCTGAACAATTTACTGTGAAATTGAAAACTATTTAGGATAATGTCTTATTATGATGAGCTTAATAAAGGGATGATTATTGAGGATTGTGGAAACACGATAAGGATCAGTTTAGTTTAAAAAAAGTTTAGCCGTATGGTGAAGTCAAGAAAGTTTCAAGTTCGATGTACCCCGTTTTGTGAGGTTCGTGGATGAGGTAGGATATCGTAGGTAGTTAGTCGTTCTACAAGTTTGCGAGTAGATTTCCGATTTGTGTACGCTGGTTTTGTAGAGAGGATCTGCAAATTTGTAGCATTGCTTTTGGGGTTATGTTCCAGTGTGTAACATGTCATCTTGAGTGTATATTATGGATGTGTGCATTGACTACATTTTATAGGGAATTATGGTCTTTACTTTTCTTCCGGGCAAAATTATGTGTATGAAAATATGTTCGTTAAGTGTTAAAGGGGTATAGTGCATATACTACTGCAGCATGGCAGTTTATATTTATTTAGGGTTTAGAATTCTTAGATGACAATTGGTTTTCAAAATTTCCTCATTTAATTATAAATGTGTTCTGTTCTGATAAAATTTAATGGCATTGGAGGTAGAATAAGAGAATACTTTTATACAATACGGTATTGGTGTCGTGTTACTATTGTACGGCTAATTACCTATTTATTGATTTTTTAAATTTGTGCTTTGCAGGTCAAGGATATGTCCCTTATCCTTGAGGTGCTGGGGAAGCTGGAGGTACTTCCCGTCACAAAGGAAATTCTTGAGGTTTGTATTCGGAAAATTATGTTTATAATACTTGTAATTAAAAAACTTTACAAATATAATTGCTCTAAAAATAATTCTTGCTTATTAGATGTGAATAATGTTTGTTTTGCAGAAAACTCGGCTTGGAAAGACTGTGAATGAATTTCGAAGGAAAGTGAAAGATACTATTTTAGCCAAAAGATCAAAAGCTCTAGTGAAAAAGTGGAGAGACGCAGTGTTGGTAGATGAACCACCCCGCAATAACTTTCCTGTAAATGGCGCTTCTTCAGTTGTGCCAGATGGACAGGTTCAAAGTGGAATCCGCAGCCTACCAGCTTTCATTTCTGGCTATACATCTGCCTCATCCAGTCCAACGCTTGTGTCGTCATCCAGAGTGAGCCCTGCCGGCTCGTATAATTCCAATAGTCTGAGTCCAAGAATAGGGACAGTGACCAATAATAATAATAATAATACCAGTGTCCATAGTATAACTCCAAATCGAAATGGTAGCAGTAGTATAGCAAGTAGAAGTCCTAATCACAGAAATTCACAACTTCAAACAAGTTCATACGCAACTCTCGTGTCACCTTCGGCATCAGCTAGTCCAATTCTTAATTCCCGGAATTTCGCCAACCTTCACAAGTCTCGATCACCGGGTAGACCATCATTGTCAGCGTTTCATGCAGCCCATTCGAATCTTTCTCCTTCGCCAAGCTCTCACTTTCAGTCAACAACATCATCATACGCTCCAAATGTGGAGACAGTGTCCAGGTATGCTTTGATTTCAATTTCTTTGTATTAATTTTAATTATTACATTTACACAAGTTTCCAACAATTTATGCTAACCCCTTTTTCCTATTACTAGAACGAATGCAGCAAACAAAAGATACAGAAAATTGGATGACACTCCATTAAGCACAAGGTTGGTAGCATTTCCTTCCCACTCCCATGATTATTTACATTATTGATTTTAGTTTCATAAAGTCCCATTGATAGTATTGCTCTAATTTATTATGTAATACGCAATATTTTTACAGTAACATCGATTGGGGAGACAGTGATGACGCTGACGAGCAAGGAGCAGCAAGTTCAATTAGTGCAGTGGTGGTGGAGGAGAAATCAGTAGATATTCAAGCAGTTCAAGTCATTTCGGATTCTACTCCTATCTCGCAAGCTCTCAGTTCTGAAGACGTAGATGTGACGGAACAAGAAACGGAAGAATATGAACCAGTTCCCCCTCGCGAGATAGATGAAGCCGACGTAGATAGATATATCAAAGACGATATTCCTAATTTAAATGGGAACTATGATCAGGACGGAAAGTTTCGAGAGTGGCACGAGACACTGACCGTGGAATCGTATAAGGGAGAACCACTTCACATATTGCCTTACACCATTATTGACTTTTAAAACAGTACTCTGTAGTATTTAATATTCTCGTGTAATATTCATATCTTTTTAACACTACTCCGAGTTTGGTGAGGCATTTTTACGTTATCACATCTGGTAGGAATGTGCTAAGACAATTAATGGTGCGCAAGACTGTTTGAAAATGAAATACGATTAGGTTATTATTTTCTAATTTGTTTTCGTTGAGTCAACAAAAGTTCATTGTAATTTCAATTTCCTTCGTTGGCTTAGGTAAAATATAGCAAATGTATCATTTAACGGTACGTTTCTTCTGACATGGGTTTTTTCATGTCTTTGACTTGTTCTAGTTTGTATATGCTTAATATATATGAAAACACTCAAAGCAAATACCACATGCATCACTGAAATACAAAACAAAGCATGCATCACTTTTTGCAGTTACTATAAGGTAGGAGCTAGAGGAGAGACAAGAAAATCGAATAATATACTGACCTGCTTGGAGGTTAAAAGTATTTTTTATCGTGCGAAGTACGGGTGCCTTGAGAAAAAATCAGTAATGAAATATACGTATTCGCAGTAAATAAAACTGATTCAATGAATGAAAAAAAACCATCAAGTATTGTTGATTAATTTTCATATTCTACTACATAATTTTTAATCAGTGTTTCGTATCTCATCCTTTGATTTCTAGGAAAACGCATATAAAAACTTGATGAATGCACATGCTTTAACTTTGTCATCATCGGTGTATAGGCATGCCTTCATTTATACCAAAGTCATTCCACAAGATGCCATGATGCTAACTCTCCAAGGACTATGAATCATATATGTATGCACATCTTACCAAGCTGCTCAACCGAACTGTAGCTGACTATAAAATATTTAATTATTCACTAACGAGAAAAATTGGAAGCTCAAATAAAAATTCTAAACAAAAATTGTCTATTAAGTCTTATGAATATTCCTAACATGCGGAATAAGTTTGAAAGGAAAATTTGTTGACTGAAATTCATATGGTGGTCTGGGATTTTGTGTCTCAAAGAAACCTTTCAGTGTGTCCCGGGCAGCCATTTCTTGTGCAATATCCAGAGTTTCTCCAATGCCTAGTTTATAAAAGAAACCATGAAATATGTATTAAACAATCATAACTTCAAAAATCTAGCCAAGATCATCCCAAACAAAACATCGAATATTAAACGTAAATACCTTTCCCAAGAAATCTCTTGTCTTTGTCGTAAACACCAACAACAAATACAGCGTGAATAGTATTGCGACCGGTTTCACTTATTAATCTGGGTTCAACAGGATCTATTCCTTTCTGTTTAGCAATCTCGGCCATCATTTGCCAAGGTCGCGGTACATCCCAGATTTCATTAATGTCTTTTCCACAGAGGATGGATGCAATGAAGTCAATTACAAATTTCTCAGCTCTTTCTTGGCCGGATGATTCGAGTAACGCTCCGATTACTGCAAGAAAAGCTTTCGCATAGGTTTCATTTGTAGGAGGATACTCCTAGAATCAGACATGCCAACAATTTAATAATCCGCTTTACTGTTAAAACTCGTTTTAAAACTTCAAGCACCAGATGATGTAAATCCAGTACCTCACACAATATTAGATCTTTCAGTCCCAAGTTGGCAGCTGTATGAGCCAGGGTTTCTTCACTCATTAAGTACTTTACGAGAGCACTGAAACAAGAAATTATTGACATCTATGACTGAGTAATGACTTGTCAACGACTCATGAGAATTAATGGCATATTTACTTACTTATGACCCTCATTGGGAAACAATGGAATTTCTTTTCGTACAAAACGCTGCAACGTGTCGTTTGCCAATTCACATCCTGACTGGGTCAACTCTTCATTGTTCTTCATTGTCAAAGCCGTCGTGTCCATCCCAAGTTCCTCCTGCTTTTTCATTTCTTTATGAATGTAGGACTGATCGGTTAGAGCTTCCCGAAGTGTGCTATCCCCAAAGTCTTCGCCCAGTCTTTTCCCAAACGCATAGATTTCAGCTCCATAATTCCTACAAAAAATAACAATTGACGGTTACACACTTTCGATTACATGTATTTATACGTCCAATTGTGGCTTGTTGATCATTTAGTACTTTATAATCTTCGGTCTCTTCTAACTGTAAACAAATGTTACTCACCATTCCACATGGGCGCTCCTCGGTTGAGGTTTCGCATATCTTTCTGGAAACATAAACTCCTCCTTCTTTCTCCGATACCGGAGGGCATGTCTGACTGCTCGAACATGATTGTGAATCTGACGATTTGAAACATCCAGATTCAAACATCCTCCTGAAAACATTTAATTAGACCCCTTTATTACAGTTGCCTGTCACACTGCAAATATTCCATCAACTCCACTCACCTCTTGTGAATCTGACGATTTGAAACATCCAGATTCAAACATCCTCCTGAAAACATTTAATTAGACCCCTTTATTACAGTTGCCTGTCACACTGCAAATATTCCATCAACTCCACTCACCCCTTACTACACTTTTCATACAAATACAATCTTAATAATTGTTACTATTTATATAAAATTTTACCTTTAACGCCATGTCCCGTGTCTCCAAGCGAGGTCAAAGCTGGCACTAAATTACAACAGCCACTCGACCGAGGAGTACGAAAATGGACAATATTTTGCAAGGGCCTTACAGCCACTACCATTCGCCGTAAAGATTGACTCATCTTCACCACTAAATCACTTACGATAATAAAAACTACAAANACTTGACCGAGGGGTACGAAAATGGACAATATTTTGCAAGGGCCTTACAGCCACTACCATTCGCCGTAAAGATTGACTCATCTTCACCACTAAATCACTTACGATAATAAAAACTACAAACTTTAGGTCCTCACTATCACTCTAAAATCGTATAAAATTTAACACGTCTTCTTCCTTGCGCATCACTTTTAACGTACTTTCAACTCATTAAATCTAATTACACACCCCATGTGTACAAGTTGATTAGTTAACCCTACTAAACTTTAGGGCTTTAGAGTGAAAGTCTCTGGCAGTGTACTGCGCTGCCTTATCAAATCTTACCAAAACAGAATGGGAAAAGTACCGATTTACAAAATTTTATGCTCAAAACAAGGGCAACGCAGCAAATGAGCAACTTCTATGGCTTTCACCATGGCCATGTGCGCACTCCGAAGAATGTGAGTGGTTGCTGTGTTTGCGTACTTTGTTGCAAATAAATTGTTTGCATGCAAAAATGGAGAGTATGTATAAAATGCATAAATATTTAAATTGAAAGCGCTCGGGGTGTTAAAGCCTTTTTTAACAGTTCTTTCGAGCACCTGACGTAATTAGGCAGTCGGCCGTTAGTCGTTGGAACCACTTTCTCCCTTCTGAGCTTAGAGATTTCTGTTGAATCTCGCATCATTGTCAATACCAAAATGGTTCTCTTCTTTCAAGAAGCCGCTGTAAGTAACAGTTGACGGGTTTTCAAAATCCTCTTCATAACAGGTTAACGCTGAATCTTAAATGGTGAAAACTTTCTCTTTACTTGACACATTATGCATGTTGTTAGTGGGACGAGTTAGACTTACTTGCCAAGTTCTTCGTCCACCAAATGTTGACACCGGTTACAATCATGCTCTTCTACACATTAGTGAACGGTGGCATAGTAGGGATGCCGCCTGGTGACTGGAGGGTCGCGATTTTTATTTTTCATCTACTTGTCTTCTTATTTACGTGGAAGTTGGTGTCGCGTGGGATTTTATTCATTCCTCCTTCGATTGGCGTGCATGTTCCATTGGATCATCACCACTTGTTGACTGTGGAGAATATACTTGTAATAAAAGCATCAAATAACTGGATATACTACAATTTGTTCGATCTGTGTCTAGCACGATTTAATGAATTTTTAGGGTCGAATTTGCGTCAACGTTGGAGCCATATTTGCAAGTTTGGGGTTATTGGAACTCCACGCTGCATTGCCGTCTTGGTTGTATTTGGTCCTGAACTTGCCAACGTTCTTTCGACTCTGTGTGACAGGTCTTCTATTCCGTGCTATCGCCCGGATTGTCTACCATTTCTCCAGGATTGTGGTCTTCTACCAAGAAGTGACAGAGCAAAGAAGGGTGCCTCCCCCACCCCAATATCCGATGAGGATGCGAGAATTCACTCCAGCCCAAAGGAGATATCTTCGCTAGCCATAATTCTTTCGAGTAAGGCTAATTTTAAAAA
>JAHZMW010000577.1:0-19403 GCA_027743745.1 Alloscopus bannaensis | reverse complement strand
CTCTCTCTCTCTCAATCTTTATGTTTTGTGTACCTTGGCAAGTTCTTTTATTTTCAGAAAATACATATTATCCCATAATTTTTCCCTTGTTTCTCTCCTCTCAGTTCTATGTAATCAAACTCATCCAGGCTCACATTAAATCATTTTTGTGTATAATATCAGAAACAGAGAGGGAGAGAAAAAAACAAGAAAAATGGGAATCAAACTGGGAAATAAATACATATGTGCTCACAACAGCAGAACCGTTCGTTCCGTGATTGAAGCAGGGTAAAACTAACTCAACTTTCAAAAGGAGGAAACTTGAGCAGGTACAAGAAACATGTTCCGAGTAAGAATTGTCCCGTCCCATCACATCATTTATATGGATTTTTAGGGATTCTTCGTAAAGGTAACAATTTGAGAATGATCAGAGAATGTGAGCACATGAAAACACCGTACTGTATTATGAATTGTGATCATTCTTCCCTGAGCATCAAATCAGAAATCATGCTGCTGATTACATTTTCACCCGCATAAATTTACCATCGTGTGGTACGTTACCCATTTCTCACCCTGTATTACATATGAAAGGGTTAAAAAATATTTTAGTGTTTACGCATTCCCAAAAAATGGTGCATTCTCTGCCTTCTAAAAAAGAGCACTTACAAAGCGTGTGTTTGTAGTAATAATCATGATGATCTTGTTTTGAAGGATTAACACAAAAAACAGGAACGAATTACAGATGAAATGACGATGATGGAGGAAGAAAGAGAGTGAGATGATTTTTTTAACTGAAAACATTCACTCTCGGCAGTCTGTGGGCAGTGTGCTGACAATGAGCCGATAGTTGTTCGGCGAGTGTGTAAAGTTTCTTACATAATCGCTAAAGAGAGCAGGAGCACACACACCACACATCATTTCCCTTTATCGTCGACACAAGGTGTGTGTTCAAATCTCTGAGGCATGCACATTACACATGACGCTCATGTTTGAAGAAAATGTTTGATCCTCTCATGATGAGTCTCACAGATCCAATCTGGTTTTCTCTCACTGAGATGGATGAGTGTTGGAGAAGCGCTGGATACGCTGCTTTTTTGTAGGAAAAAAACGAGAGAGAAATATTTTTTTTTTGTTTCTCAAAGAGAAAATAATGGACAAGAGGAGGTGGACTCTCTCTCTCGGAGCTGACTGACTGGTCATCAGCATCATCAAGCAAACATATTTTCTATTATTATTAGCATGTAAAAAACCTTGATTATGATGATGGGTAATGGGCAAGGTGATGAAGATGATGGTGATGAGGGTTCATTTCTTTTTTTCCGTTTCTCTCTTAACTTTTCCTTCGCTCATCCTTCTCGTATAGTTTCCCTGAGCCGGAATGTCTGGCAAAAACTTGATTTGGAAAAAGGGAAAATGCAAACATGGGTCCGATTAATTACCATAAATGCGCCACAACACATCAAAACTTCTTTGTTGATTCTTATCTCCTCAAGACTCGACATCCTGATGATAAAAAATGTGAGAAGCAAAGTTCTCCTACAAGATCCGCATACTTTTATCTTCTGGACAAGAGAACCTACGCTACTGGAATACTTTGCACTCATGTTATAACAAAACGAGCCTACTTGTGAGCACATGTGTTTGTCGTGCTGAAATAGAAAGGATTTTGCATTCTGCACTTTTTGACATTATCGCTCCTCAAAAACTTGATTTGGAAAAAGGGAAAATGCAAACATGGGTCCGATTAATTACCATAAATGCGCCACAACACATCAAAACTTCTCTGTTGATTCTTATCTCCTCAAGACTCGACATCCTGATGATAAAAAATGTGAGAAGCAAAGTTCTCCTACAAGATCCGCATACTTTCATCTTCTGGACAAGAGAACCTACGCTACTGAAATACTTTTGCACTCATGTTATAACGAAACAAGCCTACTTGTGCGCACATATGTTTGTCGTGCTGAAATAGAAAGGATTTTGCATTCTGCACTTTTTGACATTATCGCTCCCAGCAAAAGGAGAGAAAATTGCTCGAGTTTATCCCACTCTTCTCTGCTCCACATAAAAGATAACCTTATTCAAACTGCTCTCTCGATCCATAATTAAAATCCCCCGAGGGGAATCATACCTCACCTCGTCTGCAGCACACTATATGTCTCTCCATACATACGTTTCATTTTCTTTTTTCTCCAGAGCGAACACAATTGAGAAAAGAAGAGGAAGTGTGTGTATCACCACCTCTATCTTTTCCTTTCATATTGAAAAGCGACTCTTTTTTTCACTCCAGAGTAATAATATTGAGGACGTTGTGTGAGGTGGTGTACGTACATCAAAAAGTCACCACTCCGTCTCTCCAACTACTGCCTGAAGCGACGAATCATTTTCTCTTGCTCTTGTTATGATTGATTCTACCTTCTCTAACATAACCTCGCTCCAGAGAGATACACAGGTTACACCATTTCCCTCTCGCTCACTTGTCTGTCGTGCAATTCTTCGGGGTGGTTGTATTCTCATAACATCAACAAGAGAGCTCACAAGGAGCAAGTTTGTCTCTAAATTCCTTCCAGCTATTAAGCATATGTAAATGCAACTTGTCTAGTTCGCATGGGTGCTTTGCTGACTTCTTGGCTTCTCGAATAAAAAACACGTGTCATCGATAAACATAAAGTAAACAAGTGACACCTTCCAATTCATCAAGTGTCACCGAACAAGACTCTTGACTTTTTTGTGAATTCTTTAATGTGACCTGGTGATGACGGTTCAGAGAGACATGAGTTCATGCATACATACGCAGACAAAAATATTGTAAGGTTTGCGTCTCCCTTTTATATTCAGCATTCCACGATGTGAAAAAATTCATGTCTTCTTTACATTACGATCACACATGCATTTCACTTGCATTTATCTCTTCGTAAATAACAATACTTACATACGTCCATTAACGTTATGCATTCCCTGCACTTAAAGAGTGAAGACGAGCCTCGTTGAGAAAGAGCCTCATCATCCTNATACTTACATACGTCCATTAACGTTATGCATTCCCTGCACTTAAAGAGTGAAGACGAGCCTCGTTGAGAAAGAGCCTCATCATCCTCATCATTACATCGTCTTGACTTATCGTAACTGCTCACAGTTGACTCCCTTTACAAGACACATAATACTGATGATGACGCAGTCATGTTCACATACGCAGTAGAGCTTGTACGTGAAATGAAATCTCAACACACACATACTCTCATAAAAAAATACCCCAGCAAAAGAATTTTTCCATGAACTTTGACTATCTCATACTTTTTACCACTACATCATCCCTCTCTCTGAAACCCACAGGTATACGTAATCTCTGCTATACATTTTGAAATGAACACAAAAAACGTGTATACCTGTGCATCGTTAGGAAAAAAACCCTAGCTTAACTCTTCTCGCCCTGGACTTTATAAAGAACAAAAAGATCATACCTGTCTATACATGAGTCTTCCCTGGAAATAATTATGTTTGGGTCCATCCTCGAACATGGTGCGTACAACAGAGAGCATGAAGCACACAAAAAAATTCCAAACCTACAAGCACACACACATTCAACCCTGTCCATACCCATTTAGAAAAGGAAACAAAATAGGTATCACCATTCTCTGCGATGTACAAAGTCACTCGGTTTTCATACCTGTTCCACAGATAACACGATATTCCTACCACGTAATAATTCTGTAGTCATGTATCAAACATGAAAAAGCGAAAAGCTCAAACACCAGAGAGAATCCTTTATGCGTGTACGTACCCCGTACCCCATTGTCTCCCATTTTTTTCCTTCTACCTGTTGCCAACAAAGTTTTCAGAGAGTCTCGGAGTACCTGCTCCATGCTTCGCATCATTTGTCCATACTCCGTAGGAATGTATATATATTTAATGAACCTATAAGAGGTATGCTACAGAATGGACCAAAAAAACGTTGAGATATGTTTAGGATTAGAATATATAGTTACTTTTGGTGTACATATTTTTCTCCATGCATTGTTGGTACACCTGTTTAAAATATGTATATTTCTCGTCGCGTATGTATTAATGTATATATTTTAGCCAGGACTCTTGTGGCGTTCTTCGTCTGTATGCATTATTGCATTGTTATTATTTTGTGTCTGAGAAAATAACAGGAGAGGACTGAGTGTCTTCAGTTTGTATCTCTCCCTCTCGTGTACATTTCCAAGAGAGTTATATATAGTTGTTTTTTTTCGTACTGTGTATATTTTTTGAAAATAATTGTTTCTTATTGTTTCTCCAGTTTTATAGCGTTTTTTATGTAGCGAGTCTAATGTTCTTGGTTTGTGTTTTGTGTATGGATTCGTAGTTGTCGTCTTCAGAGTTTATATTATATTTCTTTGTTTGGTTTCGTGGTTGTGTGTGATATGGTTGTTGTACGCATGCTATTTGTGTGACTATCTTGTGTCACTGGGATATTTTTTGGGACAAAATGTCACGACAAGCGACAATCGTTATGTGTGCAATCGTGCGTTGGGATTATCATAGTTTCCCCAAAATGACTTATCGATAATCATTTTTATTTGTTGGAATAACACTGCTCTTGGAAAACTGTATTTTCGTTAGTGTCAAGGGTGAAGAGTACAAAAAAAGATTTTTAAAAGTTGTGGCAAAGAATAGATTAATCATTGTAAAGAATTACGTGTAATGGCGACAACGGCGACTCAACAACCAACGACAATCATCACGTCTTCCTCATCAGTATTAGCAATGAGCCCGTTGGAGGGCTCGCCCATCATGACCACGACGGCGTCAGGGGGTGGAGACCCTTTGAAGGAGGAGATGCCCAGTTCCACCGGAGATCCTGGGTCGATTTCCCACCCAGAGTCTGTGCCCACGCCGAATCCGACAGTGAGCAGCGGCGACAGTCCTCAGCCACACCATATACAGCTTGTGGACTCGACAACTAGTTACGCATCCGGGGGAGCAGTCACCACCACCTCGACCTCTCCAATAATGGAGGAAATGCAACACCATCACCACCACCATCTCACGAGTCATTCGCCACCCCACCAAATCATTCTTAATGGGAATGGGATGACCACCGTGACGGTGGCCGGGACCCCGGTGGTGGTTAGCTCGGCAGCGTTGGCGAACGCCGTCATGAACGGGACCGCTACGGTTACAACGACGGTTGAGAATGGTCACGCCATGCTCCCCGAAGGGACCGTCGTGCTTATGAGTATTGTGCCAAAAAGGGATTTGGGGGATGACGGGAGCCACCCCATGGACACTGACGGGGAGGCGCTTCTCCCCAGAAAGCAAATTACCGCGACCATTGTTCACTCGAACGGACACAACGGAGCTGGACCAACCACCGGAACGACAGCGCAAGCCACCGTTGTGGGGGATGATGGAAACGGGAACGTGACGTTTCTCATACATCAAGACCCAGTACCCCCGGACTCTGGGGGAGCGGGTGGTGGACAAAGTGACGGGGTGGACCAGGACGACGACATCAAGGAGCATCAAACCGATATGGACGACGACATGGGAGATGTAAATTAACTTAACCTTTCTCCAATTTAAATAATCTTTGTCTTAACGTTAGCTAACATGCCGTTACCTGTAATTGTTACGTATAAGTTAAGCATTCAAAAAATCCTACGAGTACGGTCAAAAGCGTCACACTAAAAACGCACCTAAATCTGATAGCATGACGTTCCATTTTCACTCGTTTATTACAAACGAGGATTTTTTTCCTTGTCTCTCGTTGCAACTCATGTATCTGGTTTTAGGGCATTTTTTGGGTATATCCTAGTTGGCTTTGGGCGAAAAAAATGTTTTTTCCTCTCAGACATAAACATAGAGATAGGGCACACATTACCGTGAGTGTTAGCGCTCAACATTCTCTCTCTCTCGAGCCAATACATAGTACACTCGCACAAGAGACGAGTCGAGTGTGTGAGATAATCGCTTTGTTACCTGTACCTCACGATCGGAGCGTTTTTTCTTCGTACAAACCATTTTGTTATGTGTGCAACTATACACATCCATGATGAGTGTGTAGAAACAAAAAAAAAGTTTGATGCTTCTCCTGATAATGATGAGCAACGCTGTGAGACATTGAAATTAAAGGCTTTGCGCTGGTATTGTGTTCACTCCCATAGTGTATAGGCGTTCGTTCTTGTTTCTGAACCCCATCATTGCACACTGTACATTGTCCATTACATCATTTCTTCCCTCTTTGAAATCACAGAGAGAAGTGTGCATCTTCATGGAACAACGTTTTATTTCTTTTGGGAGACGTTCATTATTACTCGCGATAGAGTACAATAATCGTATATTGCAAAGGGGTAGTCGTACAAGTGTAATGTGGTAAATGAGAAAATGGGATTTTGGACAAGAGACGAGGATGATGTGAGGAGAAGGGAAAAAAATGAGAGAGTCATCTTCTTGCATTATTTATTCACTGTCCTCATCTCGAGAATCCTGCTGATCAACATAAGAACGAGCTATATTCACTCCCGAGTATATAGTTATGCACGATTTTTTATGCTTGTACGAGCACACAAATATTTTATCTGATATCAAGAGAATATTATGACGATGATTATATGACCATCGTATCGTCATCATCTTCAGAATGTGTGCTCAACAAGATATTATACTTTTTTTCGGATGGAAATGAATTGTCCAGTTTAGAGACTCGCGGAGTCGCTATATGCAGCGTGTATCTATTTTTTGCAATAATTGTACGTGATACAGAGATTAATAAGTATTAAAAAGCGTAAGTACGTATGAGAGTGGTGAGGCTACGCTATAATTCGGTGGACCACATATAGCGCTCTCTCTCTCTTCGTCATCTTCTCCGTCGCTGTTCCGAAGATACAGCCAATCTTGAACTCTGAAGATGACACATGCATATTAAAATGTTTTCCCAACTTTTTAGCACACTTTGTGTAATAGTCTTTCTGTCGTAAAGTTCATTGCTGTGTTTGTAAATACGTATTGTGTATTTATGAGGAGGACAGAGAGGAGATTCGTGTTTGCTGTTTGAGGACATCGACATTTTCGACGTAATCGCTTTGATATACCTACACGTCTTTGTGAACGGGGAGAGAGATGGAATGGGAGATACTTGAGCGTACACAGGGTTTTAATTGTTTTATGTGCCTGTTGACTTTGTAAAGCAGGCAGCTCGGGTGAAGAGAAGGAGCTTGTTGTTTGCTAGATATTCGTGCAGTTTGGGTGGGAAATTAGTCATCTAAAATGTCATTTTCTAATTAATTGACCTCACATGCACGCGGCTTGGGTGAAGGGATGATTCGATTTTCGTGATGATGCGTGTGTGAGTTTTGGGATGGTAAGGCTCAACTGAGGAGCTGTCTGAGAAAATTCTCGCTTTCACGGACTTACTGGACAGTAGCAGTGAGGCGCACGATTATGATCAAGCCTCACTTTTCAAAGTGTAAAATGGGTTCTCGCGAGGTTGAGCTACTGCGACTGCTAATGAAAACCTGTCAGGGGAAATGGTAGTTTGCATGTTGGCTTTTTCAGTGGGGAGATTGTTGAGATGGCAGAGACGACTTGATGGTGTTGGAGAGAGGATACCTCAATTACACTACAAATTGGAATGTTTGTCGGTGAAGGAAAAGATGATGATCGCTTGGGTTGATTGCTTTTCGATTCAACCGACGTATATATCGAAATGTGGGCTCGTCGTGTGTAATCGTGTTTGTAGGGATTTTCATGGGACTCGGGGAATTCATTCAATTGCTATAAATGCGTGCTCGTAGTTTGTCACCGATTTTTTGTTGTCGTCGGCTGTCAGTTTCCAGTATTGATTGACGAGTAGTTTTAGTCGCGTCTCTTCTCGAGACGTAATGAGGAAATGAAAAATTATTGGCTTCCACAATCGTCTGCGGATGTCTGCCGCGTCGAAAGTGTTTGCGTGCGTTTTTATAACTTTTACCATGTTTTCGGAGATTGTTCGCTTCGGGTTTTCTTGCCAGGCCGTGCATTAATAGTTTATCGGAATACACATTGTAAATCAGATCTAGTCGGTTTTCTGAGAATTGTAAAAAGTCTGTATTTAAAAATGCAGAGTTGGTGGGACGGAAGGGCAAAGATTAAAACGGAAGAATTACGAGGAAATGATGGAGTGACCTATTTACAAGGTCTGACAAAGTGACGGTCCTTTAAACCAATAACAATTAAGAGTCTGAAATGACTGTTAGAAACATGCAAGATTTAAAAAAAAAACAATAGAAATTCATATAGACTCGTTTTGTTCTTGTGTTTGCTCCCCAGCAATCACACGTATTTAGGTGTTGGTAAAGACAAGCAATCCTAACTAGAGGATAATAAATTATCCAATTAGAGTCCAACTTTGGATTGGAATCAACTAGAGGATGTTTTATACATATTTCATATGGGTGATAGGTAACTCATTTTTAAATGAGTCATTTAAAACTGAACTGAACATCCCATCCAAAAATTAGCTAACTTACTTAAACAACATTGTTGTGGTCTTATCAAGATTCAAGCTATCTTACCAGTTAAAAATACGAACAAATTGACTTTTGATCAAGAAGACTTCCGTACACTATAGACAAAAATGACCACATCGACCTATCAGCAAATTCCACCACCAAAACTCAGATGAAATTAATAGCGAGACTCGAACAGAATAATTCCAACAAGACAACCTACATTCGCCAAAAGAAATTGTGCACACACAAACTCACCCCGAGCCGAATTATCCCAACCGGGCAAAATGCAGCCACTTCACACCCTCCAGCTACTTGCTCTCTGAAGCCAAAAAAAATCCTCTGGTTATCATCATCCCATATACACTCCATGCCCGAGCACAAGCCACCTTTTTTCCATACATTACACAACTCTCAGTGTCTCTAGCCTCCAGCAAGAGTTCCGTTCTTCTCTCGTAGTCGTGTGTATTCCAACAGATTCTCATTTTTACGTTGTGATATTCTCCTCCGGGTTTTCAACGAGAGAGCCCCGTTTTTCTCTCGTAGTGAACCCAAAGCTGGAAGGGGTTTTCCCTCAGACTCTCATCATCGTCTCATGATGTTATTATTACACTTTTGCTCCACATCATCATCATCATCGCGTCGTATAGCTCCGAGCTCAATTCTTCCTCTCTTGGCCTAAAGAGATGCATCTCTGAACACACACGCAGAGTATACGCGGAACAGTTTCAGGCCTTCCTTTCGGCTCAAAAAACTTTTTTTTCAAAGAGTCTTTCTCTCTCGTCCGTTTTGGACAGACGAAATGTAATAGAGAAAGAAACACAACGGTATTCCATTCTGCGGTGATTTCACACTTGAGTTCTGCCAAGAAACAGCAAAAGATTTACAAATACGATTCTTTCTCCCGGCGATTCAATGAATTGGAAGAAAGAAAAACACAGCTAATAAGTAGCCCGAAGTGGACACGGTTTTAAAAGAACACTCTCTGTGTACACGCACGCATATTACAGGGCTCAATGTAACGAGATACTTTGCACACAAACGTGTAACCACAAAAGTATGAAACCTTTGTGAGTGGGGAAAAAATCGTGTGCGTTTTCGTTGGTGTATTCACTGTTTAGTCAGTGATCACTCACTCACTCAACCAGAGAGATCACATCGTCGTCATCATCATGGTTCGTTGGTTACGTTTGGTCAGTTTTTTTCGAGTGTCTTTTGGGAGACAACGTGTGAGTGTGCCAACATGGTGGTGGTGACGAGTTAATGTGTCTTGTGTGGTGTCACAAGTGAAACACTTTGATTGAAATCGGTTTGCAGAGTTTTGCTCGCATCGCTCAATTTGGGATAAGGGGTGGAAAAAGTCGAGAAAGTCGAGAGGGGTGAATTTTTCGGGGAAACTTGAGATTGAGACTGTTTGTGTGGTGCTACGTTTGTCTGAGGTGTAAGAAAGTTGATAATGAGAGAGTTAATCGGATTAAGAAATCGTGTTCACATGATTTGTTAGTTTGCTCACGTATTTAATTAATTTGTGGGGTTATTTAATGAATGTGTCGTGGAATGTTGGGTTTAACAGTGATTATCCGCTTGATAAGAAGCTGCTCCGGTAATTAAACAAGCGAGTGTGATTTTTTTACTTTCGAGGGTAGATTATGAAATGCACCGACGTGGTCGAAGGTTTCCCGCACCATTTCCTCATGGTAAATCAGTTGAACGGTGAATTCTGGAGAACGAGAGAGAGAGCGATGATTATATGTTGTGCTATTGTATTTGTGAATCTGCGGAATGTGTGCTGAATAGAGTGTTTGTTTGTCCTCCAGGAAAGGGTGTCTGGAGCGGGTCACGGAGGAACCCTGGGTGCCATAGGGGTAATAAGCATGCAGACGAACGAGCTGCATTTGCGAATAGACAAAAACGCAATTATTCCAGTGTTGACTAACGTTTTGGTTGTTTTTCGTTGCAGGGTGGAGGTGCTGGCGGCTCCCCATTCGCGTCATCGACAGCAGCGGCAACGCGAATGACGCCAACGACAGCAGACTTCCAGCCCCCGTACTTTCCCCCTCCGTTTCCGACGACACAGCAACAAATTGACTTTCACGCTGCCACCGCCCACCTCACCGTCGCTGCGGCGGCAGGCGCTGGGGATCCATACTCACAACTCAACTCAATTCATCAGCAGCACTATCAGGTTTGTTGTTCTCTCTCATTTTGTCCTCACAACAGCATCCAACTCACACGAGACGGTCCGCTAACACCCGCCTCTTGAATAAAAACAGGGCCACCAACTCGCGGCCGCAGCAGCCGCAGCGGCTTCAGCCTCTTCCTCCGTAGTCTCGTCGTCGTCGTCGTCTTCGAACTCTGCCCGGTCTCCGCACCACCCGTCGTCCTCAGCCGCTCACCATGACGTGATCCGGCGGAATGACGACTCCCTTCACAACATGCACGCCAACTTTTACGACACGACGAACCGGCGCGGTGGGGGCAGCAATAATGGGGGTGGCGAGTACACGACAATCCGCCGCGGGGGGACGGACGTCCTCGTCCCGGTCAACTCGGCCCATCATCACCACCACCACGTGCTCGTCCAGGAGCAGGACTCGTCCGTGCTCATCCATCACCACAATGCGCTTTCCTCGATGGAGGATCACGGGCTCCAGGTTCGTTCTTATCATGCCAATCACGCTGCTGCAGCTGCGGCAGCCGCTGCTGCCGGTGTTTCTTCTCTTCACTCGAATTCTTCTTCCGCTGCTGCTGCCGCTTCCTCTGTTCGTCCTGCCACTACGCTCTCACCGTTTTTCATACCGCAGATCATGGTAAAAACATAGTTTTGTGGGGTTTCCGGCTTTCTCTCTCGCTCTCGCTTGCCAACCCTTTTCCCCATGTGTCGCCCTCCAGAGACTCGTTCCTGCCAAACGTCACCAGAAATTCGGCTAGCCCTCTCTGCTAATTAAACCGTTTGCGTACTTTCCCCAGCAAAACGAGCGCATGTCACAAACCCAGTTGAATGATAATTGCTCAGCTAATCGAGCATCGTTGTCAAAACAGTTTGACCCCCAAACCACTAACAATCAAATAGAAATGCAAAATAGTGACGAACAATGCACATGCCGCATGCACTCACCCGACGCTTGTATCACTACTATTATCATCCGCTTTGCCAGAATCGAGAGGGCACCTTTATAACCCATTTACATAATATTAAAAAAGATTTACCAATCCCAAAAAATTACAATCATTTTCCACACACACAGGGAGAGAGCAAAGTCTTTTATGTGTCCTATAATGTGTACTTGACCTTTTTCACAGTGCTAACGCGTAATAACACATAAAAAGCCATCCATTTTAACACTCCGAAATGGCCGAATTATGCATACCCCAAGAGTGCTTGTTTTTGACAAATTCTCTTGCGCCGCGTAGAGAGCGAACATCTCAATAATAATAATTGCAATCGTAAAACGATAAATCTCGCCACACAAACTCTGTTGCTCACAAAAATTTTCTTTTTCGCGTCACTATTAAAACTATGTTCATTCTACATCTTTTTAATGTTTTATCCGCTTATTAATACGAGCTTGTCAAGTTAACACGGTAAAACGCTATTTACTCTAACAAAAGTCGAGTGCTTGTGTGTTTTTCTCTCTGAAGCCGGCTTCTCTCCATCTCTTGTCTTGATCATCTTGTTTCGCTATTATGAGACACTGTCGCTGTAATAAAAATGTAAAATATTGCGTGCGACTATAAAAGCCGTATACATCAGTGAGCTAATAATAATATTGTGCTTTTTCCCATGTTCTTTATCTCCTCCGCGCAGAACAATGTTGAAGAGAACGCGTCCTACATCACGGCGGATATTCCTCTTCTCAAAAGTAAGTATCGAGAGACGAATTTTTTTGTTTAAAAAATACCTATACGCTTCTCTCCTGTTTTGCCTAGATGTTTTCCTTTTTAATTAAGTTGTGTCTTAGAGAGCGCATGCATATACTGTAGAGTTTATTATGAATGAGCGGTTCTTGGCGGAAGAAATATGTATTCGTACTATTACATCTTTTACGATGGTGTTGTATAATAATATATATTGTCGCAAAATAATATCGTGAGTTTCAGTGGGGAAAAGGATGCGACGATGATGTCATGTCTGAAGAAGACTTGAACTATTCCAACGGATTGTAAACGCATACAATAGCACAGTTGTAGGGGTACAGGGTAAAATATTTTTGTGGGGTTCTTTATTAGCATCCCATCATCATCATGATTTCGAATGGAAATTCTTAAACGAGTTTCTGATACCCTTTTATACTCGAGCAGAATCGGTCTGGAAATGTGCATACAAGGGCTCATTCTTCACCACTTTTTATAGCTGGCCAGTTTCCATTTTTTTGGCATAGTCTAAATTCCATGTGCATGAGGCTCATATTTCTCAAGACAGCGTCTACAGTGGCTTGATTAAGACATTGGCGGAATTTCTAGAGAATGTCTGGATTTTCTGGAATTGTAAAGTCTGGAACGAGAAAACTACAATTCGCAACTATTCCTGCAATTCGATCACGATCGTTATTCTCGTAAGAGCGTGCAATAATCTCATAATTCTGTACATATTAACATCGTCGATGAAACTTTATCCCGTGTCTGGAAAACTTTTCACTCTCAGCTCGCCACATCGTTGTAGTGATATGTAAACATATCCGACGCGGTCGATAAATTGCAATAAACCACAAATACACACAGTGCAGTCATTGTGGGATCCGATTGGAAAAATAGATTATACACACTTACACTAAGAACCTGTTAAACTTTATGAGACACTTTATACTCCAAGCAAGACAAGCGAGTTGTCTCTGTAACGCTTGATATTCTGTGGGGTTTGGGAGGTTGGAGAAAACGTGCAAAAATAAGTGGACATAAACCCGGGCAGTCAACAAAAGGCAAAAAGGTTCTTGGGAAAAATACGACACTAAAGGAAATTGAATCCCGGTTAAAAGATATATAATATTATACTCTGGTGTACTCAAACTTTGACTTTTCTAGCAAAATGGTTGTAACAAACATGTATATAATGGAAACATATAAACTCTCGCCGTTTTTCTAGAGAGAAAGCGAAAGAAAGCCTTTGATAAGTACACGCCTTTTTCTGACAATACAAGTTTTGCCTTTCTTTGTCACAACAATATCGTTATATAACCAACGGATCCTCTCGTCCTTTTTTTGTGTCAAACTCTGAAAAACGGGGAGAAGATGAGGAGCTCTCTTCACTTCACTTTTCTCTGATAATCGAGTTGCTCTTACGTTCTCTAAATATATTCATCCACTTTTAACAATGGCATCATGAATATTACGGTGTAATATGATGTGTGTATGCACGGAGATATTTATTCATCGTCATCACAACAGGCCGAGAGAGACTCTGTTGGGTGTACACGTAATAATAGATTAGCACAAGGGAAAAGGGGAAGATTGATAAAAGTGACACAAAAGTCGAGTCTCGTTTTTTGAATGGAGTGAGAGAGGCTTCATTGTCAAAGTGTGATTCACACGAAGCACACACTACAGATGTGTCTGCTTTTTCCTTTTGAATTGGCTTGTGGTGGTGATCTTTGTGATGATTATGATGCATTGCATAATGTAGTGCATCGAAAAGAGAGAAAATCGAGTGATAAGTATAGAGGTTCGAGGTTGTACGCTGGGATTTCAATGAGACAAGAGATTTTTTAGTTCTGCCATTGTGTGTGGTCTTTACGTACATGTTTGTGAAATTGGTAGGTACACACGAGAAGAATTGGGAGAGGATTTTGCGATTTGTAGTTTCCAGGTTTGAAGCCTTCGTGCATTAGTTGTTAATGTGGGTTTTAATATTTATAAAGCCAAAACAATTCTGTTGAAATGTGACGAACGACTCGGATATTTATTTTTAAAATTAATACTAAATGATCAATCCTAAACGGTTCCTAAATAAAATCTAAGGTTATCGTCCCTCATACATCCTGCCAGAACTGTATAATTACGAGACATTTTAAAAGTTCAATTTTGACAGACTTGCCTCCGGGTTCGATTAGCCATTTTCACCATTAGAAATGGTTCGAGTATTTTTAGTAGTTTCTCTGCTTTTCGAGTCTAAAAATTCCAATTCATAGGTTTCCAAAACAAAAATGTTGACTTGTGTGGCACGAACGTTTTTAGCGAAGCATAAAAAGGATTGTCATGTCTTGATGTGCACCATCCTGTTGAAAACATGACACATTTCACGTTTCCCTAAAGTGTTCATGAATACGTTTTCTTGTCATTAAACAAACTTTTCTCGAGAACATAATACCAGAAGCAGTTTCCCTAAAAATGCACACTCTTACTTTCCACGACTCCTGCTGTCTCGCGATGCTGATCTCATATCAAATCAAATGTATTACTTTTTATTTTTACCACCCTGACACTTCTGTCCATCAAAAGCATTATTACCGCAAGCGCTTGCTTCTTAAAAATAAAACTGACCACCACTTATTCCCATGCATAATCATCTTCAACCTTTTCATAAAAAAACGTATCCTCCTGCTGATTCTTTTTCCCCTTTTACCACCAAATCTAATAATAAAAGTGAGGCGTAATGCGTAAAATAATGACGTACACGTAAGTGGGTAACTGACCGGATGGATTCTCCACAACTTCTTACGCTTATCATCGGTCGAAATGATGATGTGCAGGGAAAATTGCTTATTAAACTACCCTATAAAATCGTACACAAGACTTAATCGAATTAGACTTTACATGAAGTTTCTGTCTGACAGTCTCACACACCGAGCTTCAAGGATTGTTTCTACTAGCTCCGTTCCTACCACACTGTGCTAATCACTAAAACCATAATTTTATTACATATTATACGCTTTTAATTGGCTTTTTATTCCTGAATAAAAGGCAAGCTCGTAAGGGATTCAGAGGAACAGTCGATCATTGTTGAAACTTTCATTTTCTCCTCCGTCCCTTATCATAATCATGTACGAGCATATCACTAAAAACTGAAATGATATTACACAATATCGCATTGTTTTTTGAAGAGGCTTCAACAACATTTTCCTCTCTGCTCACTTACGATAATCTCTCGGATTAAAATCATCCCCTTTCCTACACATGTATAGCAGTGGGTAGTACATGTGTAGAACAACGAAAGGAACAGGAATGTTATAATTACAAGGTGTTGTGGTTGCAATCAGAAAACTGGATCTACGAGAAAAGAGCTCTGCAGAGCGGAGAGGATAATAGCGCATTATTGTGAAAAGTGGGCTTTATACGTTTCGTTTTGTTGCTCTCTCCGTTTGATTGTTGAGAGAGAAACACGTTCACGTCTCGAAACCCCTAGAATTCCTCAAGTTGAGGAGCAAGTTTTGCCAGACTGCTTGGTGGCAGAGTGTACACTGTGGCGGAAAAAAATAGAAAATAATTATTGCTCAACCTTGTTACATGTCATAACCGAAGACAGGCAGAAATTTAAAAGAGAAACGATCCGCTGCTGAAACTCAGTGGTCAAGAAAAAGGGAATTAAGGGAAAATTGGCTATTGAATCGGGATTGGAAAAGGTAGACTCTCTGGCATTTCTCTCTGAGCATTCCCCGATGATAAAAGTTATTCTTCTATTATTACTAGTAATAATAATTGTAATCAAAATAGGGAGAAAACACTTGGACTGATTAGGATTTGATGGAATAACGCATGCAGCAATACATATTCGTTATATGTATAAATTGCTGCCCATATATATGTGGAAGAGAAAATGAGACAGGTGGCTATTACTTTTGGATACATTTTTTATATAAAAATACATACATCTTACGACGGCTTCTTCAAGAGTTTGAGCAAAGATATGATGCCCTTGTTTTTCTTTAACTTTTTAATGTGTATGACGTGCATACTGATATCTGAGCGTAGATGTTTAAGTAATGATTTACTACTACAAGAGAAAATGTGTTGTGTATCTCTGGAATATGATGATAGGTTTATACAAAAGGTGGTGTGTGGTAAAAAAGGAGAGTATTTTTTTGTCCATGAAAGTTTCTCATTCTTCTCATGTGGAATTTTTCAGTGGAGAGAGAGAAAATAATTTTTCAAATTGAAGTATTTGGGAGCTGTGATAAGTTGAGTGAATGTGGTGGTTGCAGTGACGGGAATGAATGATGGATTCCTTGCGTACCTGCTTATTTCTTGCGAGAGTGGCAATGACTTTGAAATTAACATCTTTTTGGGTGCACACATCATCATCAGGAGGAGCACGTAATACGCTCCTCTGGAATTTTATAATTACACGGGAAATTTTGTGTAGACCCTTTTCAACGGATGCCTTGAATACCTTATGCGTATGCAAAAGATTATCCGCGTTTCGATTAGATTAACGAATTGGTACAGAAGGTACAATGGTTAGCATGTCAGATTGTCCCGAAGCACGGGTTTCCCTGTGCAGAGCTCCCGAGTTTCCTCCAACAAGGCACTCCAGGCCATCTGCAAAAGGAGTTGTCAACTCTCCCGATATCACGAACCGAAAAGGAGGGTACACACACTCGCGTGTATCCTCACTCGACTGAGAGGGCATTTGTGGTTGAATTGAAACCATTTCCAAAAGGTTTTCGGTGAGAACAGACGAGCATGTAGGTTAGGGAATGATCATGACGGTATGTTAAAAGGTTTCATCCACATGAGCGTAATAGTATTGGGAACCCAGAGAAGAGCTTGAGATCCCCTCTCTTCACAACATATGTGCTTCCAAAATGTGATGCTCATGTTACACACAAAGAGTATATCACACCGTGTGTCCCTAAAAACCGTATGAATGGTAAGGATCGATATGTTTTGTGTGGACTCTATACTCCATGAGATTCGGTGGTGGTATTTTATTTTTGGTTCAAAACACTCGTACGTACCTACTCCATGTGTGTACATAAATATACACTTCGGCCATAGGCCCCGAAGAAATGAAAAAAAGATGCTCGAAGCATGCATGTAAAAAATATATAGAGATTGATGTCAACAAGATGATACTCCGGTCTAATTACATAAAAATGTTTGTAATTGATTACTTAATCACGGATCTGCATAATTAAGTTGCTCTGCAAATAGGTGAGAATGGGGTTTCAAGTTTCAATCGAATGATGCACAAAGGAATGATTTTGATGATCACGGTTATCATTAGAGGCAGCATCATAATATCAAAGAGTTGTGTGCATCATGATGAGAGGAAAACACGTCTATAAAAAACGCGAACATCCCCTACGGGTTGTATCACACAATGCATTTCCTCCAGCTATACATGTAAAATACTACGTGTGGTTTGGAACAGCGTACTCAAAGTGTGCACACACGGAGAGTATATATGTATTAAGTAAGAATCCGATCCGGAAAATGCAATCGTGTATTTTTATATAATTAAGTGTTGTAAAGGTTAAATGAGGTAATAGTAAGTAGGTTTAATGAGTCCCGGTGTGAGTCCAAAGTTTTTGACGCAAAGTGATACGCTTATTGAACATACAAAGATTTTTTCGAGTTTGGAGTGATTAAGGTATAAATTTATAGTCCGACGATTATGGCGGACGATTACGCCTCGTCACTCTCGAACAGTAGTAGCTCGAGCGTGAACCGCGCTCCAGAGCAGGAGTCCTCGCCGTCGTCGCCGTACCAAAATGGGTTCATTGATGAGGACGACGAGGATGAGGAGGATGATGGAGGGGAACTCATGCTTGGGGATGAGGAGGAAATGGACGTGAAACCTATGGTTCTCCAGTGGCCACTTCAGTTGGGAGGGTTGAGGAGTAGTGGACTGATGAGTGGGGGTGGTTGTAGTGGGGGTGATGGGTTGGAAATTCTTCCGGTGAATTATAGTTCTAGAGGTGGAGGGAATAGCAGTACGGGTCTAGTTAGGAGCACTTCGTCAGTGGTGACGTCCTCGTCGTCGTCGTCGTCGTCGAAGACGAGGCGACGCGCCACCAACTTGTATTCGCGCCAGCCTACGATTAAAGTGAACAGTGGGCATCATCGCAGAGCTAGGGGAGTTGTTAAGAGTTGTAATAAAGTACAACGAAGGGACCCAGTGTCGCGGAGGGGGGCGTCTTCTACGAGTACGTCTGAGGTTGTCGTCAATGGGAGGGAACCTGTGAACAATAATGTTAGTAATCATAATAATAATAACGGAATGATGGTCGAGGATTTGGACTTTGAGGCGGATGAGGAGGATGACGACGAGGAGGATGAGGGGGTCGAGGAGGAGGACGAGGGGGAGAATGGTATGGAGGGAATTGCTATGCTATTTAGGAGTCCTAATTTATGTAGTATGTCAACACTGAATTTGGTATGGGTTCTGTTTTTGTAGACGCGTCCGGTGGGATTGGGGGAGGTAGTATTATTAATGTTGGTGGAGGGCTGCTTATGGATTTGTGTAAGTCTTCTCATGACATCATCGAACGAGGGTCAAGTCACAATTTTATGATATGAATACATCTCCGAGAACCGTTCAATTCGTAGTTTAGTTTTGTAGTTAAATTATGTCTGTGTAGAAGTATATAGATTTGAGCTTTGTAATTGGCCTGTTTTTCCGCTTAAAACATCGTCCCTCTCTTCATTTATGTTTCACTAAAAGGTATGAAACCCCGTGAAGGTAAAGAGCTCGTTCTGCATCATGGAGGTGGCGGAGGAGGGGCAGGACTCACATCAATCATTTCTACTTTAATTTTACCATCCAAAGCGATACGTGGATACACTCTGGTGCGCATTTTTACACGTAACTTCGGTGCTTAAATATTTGCGTCTTTAGGAGATTTACAAAAAAGCGAATACCTTGTATTATATTGAAAAGCGAAGCACACCGGGTTTTTAAAATTCCTCTCAATCTCAAATACAAAGATTCGTTTTTAAAGGATTTTTCTGGCCCTCAAGAACGCCATGGCCTTCTTGAAGAAACGTCGATACGACCGCGTGCTAATGAAAAATGTC